>CAODLS011320740.1:0-16081 GCA_948243855.1 Flueggea neowawraea | reverse complement strand
AGGGCCAAGCCAAACAACCTGCCTTTTCTTTCCAGCTGCAGAGAATCACAGAACAAACCATCAATTTGTTATAATTCCGTTTAAAAATTTTCCAAAATGATTTCGTCTGACAATGTAATAGGCCTTATTATAGAATGCAGAGCATTGCAGCCGTGGCTGTTCTCGAAGACAATAATTCTACGTTTTATCGTGTGGAGCTGCAGGTCTCATATCTCAACGGTTTGTATAACAAATTGTTGGAGAATTTCGGTTTATACTTTGGATAGCAAAAGCGACTCGAAATGAAAAAGAAAAATCAACACCAAGAATTTAGAGTGGTTTGGTCAACTCGATGTCTATGTCCACTACCTAAATCTCACCACTTAGGATTTCCACTATGATGGTGATTGATTTCGGTTCAATACCTCGAAGGCCTAGACAATGTTGTTTTCTTTAGGTTCACAACAAACTTCTACAATGTTATTTTCTATAGGCTTACAATAAACATTTCTCACTCTCTTAAAGTGTATACAAAGTGTTAACAAACAATAAAGCTCTATGCTAGAGTTGAATGTATGAGTTTGATACTTGAATTTTAATCTCTAGCTTGATTTAGTGTTTTTATTGGTTGAAATTGATGGCAATTTTGGCACAATAATTTATGATGTTGTTCAACTCATTATTGGCCTTCTCTTGATGTATTTATAGTTATTCCAAGCTATATGATCATTGGTAAAGAGAACATAGTCGTTGGAGTTTATTTAATGCAATATACTGCTATCTGAACCATTGCTCACGTACATTGCACAAGTCACACGTATGTTATCTGCGTTTTTACCCAACTCACGTACGTTGTATCCATTTCACGTACATTGATCATCTCTGAATATCATTCACGTACGTGGCCATATTAATTACGTACGTTGTTCCTTTCCGTAACGTACATTAGATATAAATAACGTACATTGTTTGCTCCTTCAACATTTCAGTGGCTTCTGTCTGTCATCAGACCATTTCTCACATACGTTAGCTCTTATTCACGTACATTGGCTTGCAAATGACCTATGTTATCTTCACTGTAATGTACATTAACTATTTCTAAGACTTGATTTGCAATTTTGAGCTTTCCAACATGTTTCTCTTCAAGTCAAACGTTTTACTCTTCATCAATATCTTTTGTTCATCATCAAAACACATAAGAAACTTAATATTGATCACTGTTGATCCAACAATCTCTCCCCTTTTATGATGATAAAACTTTGAAGAATTAAAGTTCTACATCAAAGACAAAATCATTGATCAAGGATTCCATCCTGGTCATTTGGTTAGCATTATGCAAATGAATGCTAAAATTTTTTTTACCCTTTTCAAATAAACATATAAGTATATTCAACACTCTCTCCCTTTTTGTAATCATCAAAAAGATTAATCAATGATAAAAATAATATTACTCCCCTTTGGAAAGCAATTTGTGCATACATAGAAAAAATAATCTCTCCCCCTATTTGTTTCAAACCTATGCACATGAATCAACACATTCAAATATTCGTGCAAATAACAATAATCAAACAAAAAATAAAAATTGCATGAAATATAAAAGAATGAGATTTAAGAAGTAGCTAGTATGCCGAAAGGCATACATTTGCATGTGAATCACCATCATAGCTCGAAGAAGAGCTATAATCTCTTATTTTCTTATTCTCCTTCAATCTCTTCATCTCTTCTTGTTGCTTTTTTTTTTGTTTTTCAACAACTTTTTATAAGTTGTTGTCCTTTTGGAGTTGTATTTTTAGCTCTTCCTCTTCATCCAAGCTCGATTCTCTTTCACTCTCATCTTTTTGAAAATGAGTGGAAGCTTTTAATATCTTTCCATGCTTAGGTCTTCTATCTCTTGACCTTAGCACAATTTCATAGTTTATGAGTAACCCAACTAAAGCACTAAACTCCAATGACTTTAAGTCTTTCAACTCTATGATGGAGGTGACCGTTGCATTCTATTCTCATATCAAATGCCTCAAAATCTTCTTCACTTTATCGCTACTAGAGATTAATCTTTCAAATGAGGAGAGACCATTGGTAATTTCTGTGAAGCGATCAAGCATGTTGTGAATGCTTTCATCCTCTCTTATGGTGAACAACTCATAGCCATGTGGAAGCATATTAATCTTGGTTTCCTTGATTTGAGTTGTGCCTTCATGAGTCATCTCAAGAATTTTTCATATCTTCTTGGCATGCTCACAAGAGAAAATTTGATTGTACTCTTTTTGACTTAAAGCACAATATAATAGTTGAGTAGCCTCGGAGTTTGTACTAAGAAACTTTCAGTCTTCATCATTGAAGTCTTCGAACTTCTTGGACATGCCATCTTCATTCTTGGAAATTTTTGGACCAAGAATAATAACCTTGAAAATCTCTATATCATAGGCTTGGATAAAAATAGTCATTTTCTTCTTCCACGAATTAAAATTTGATCCAGCAAAGTAAGGAGGAATGTTAGGATGAAGAAATTTCTTCCGAAACTTATAGGGGAAGCGCAAACAAACTTTGTCCCTCGTCGACATATCACCGAAAATGTCATTATTGCCCAGGAGGTGATCCATTCATTGAGAAAGAAGAAGAGAAGGAACAATATGCTTATGAAGATTGATCTACATAAGGCGTACAATCGTTTGTGGTGAGAATTAATTGAGGATACATTAAAGCCAAAATCCCATAGAATTTCATTAATCTGACCATATTTGTATTAGATATGTCCCTACCTGTAGATGATCATGTTATTTTTCAGGTAAAATAGTCTCTTCAATCCTTAAATTTTTTTTAAATTGAAATATGAATCCCTAAAGTTGAAATTACACTAAATACTAAAACCATATAAATCAGTTTTGAAAAGATAATGTATACATTTTGTACAATTGTGAACTCCAATGTACACTGTGTACACTTAATAAAATAATTTTGTAAATGCTATGTTGCAGACACATTTGTATGCTTCATGTGATAAATTAAAGAAAATTGTTTTCAGTAGAAAATTAAATTGATTTTCCAATTTTTTTAGAAAATAGCATTTTTTGTATTGTCCATGTTTATTTATGTCTTTTAAATATTAGTCCACGTCTGTCCATTGGTTGTACACCCTTTGCAAAAATTAGATTTTTCTGAATTTATTAAAAAATAATTCGATTTCTTGCAAGAAATCAATTTCTTGGAATAATGCCTCAATTTCTCACAAATTTCAAAAAAAAATTACATTTTTTTTGATCTGCGATATAATTTTGATATTTGGTTTTAAAATATGACATTTTCAAGAATTGATATATTAATTTGTTAGAAAGTGTAATTTTCCCTTTTCTTTCTTATCTTTGATTAATTGATGTAATTTAGAAATGAGTTAAATTGCATATTTCTCTCCGGGATTTGGATAGATAGCCTGGCCTACCCCTATCATATAACTCAAACTGAGTTTGCCATTCTCGTTATCAAGTTGGCCCAATTTTACCCTTTCCGACAGAGTTAATTATGCTAAGTGTCACAATTAAAATTTAGATTTTGATAAGAGTCAATCATAGCTTAGTTATTATTTAAATAGCATATTTTCAAGTTTAAGCTTGATGTATGCCATTTTTCAGTTTTGATTCTTAAGAATATCATATTTAATCAAATAAATATCAATTTCTCATGACATTTGCTCAATCTTTCCTCTCTCTTCTTATCTCTCCTCTCTATCTTCTCTCCTCACCCCTCTGCCCTCTTTTCTGCCTCTTTCTCTCTTGTTATCTCTCTTTGGCCATGGTTTCTTCCGCTAGCTTCTTTCCTCTCCCCCACCGCCTTCATTGTTTCCTCGCCTCATCTCTCTCGTCTATTCCGTTTTCGTCACTCTCTGTTTCTCTCTCTTCTGCTTCTTTCCCTCAGTTTGCTTTTCTCTCTCCTTGTCGTTCTTAGCATCACTTTGCTTGACAGAGAAGTAAAATGCCATGATTTGTGGAGGATAGATCAACAAACACAGCAGATATGCAGCCGAACCGTTTTGATGTTGTTATGGTGCAGATCTATTGTTTTGTTTTTCAAGTTTGAGCGATGTGACTATGGCTTACAGAGGAGAATGGCGGCAATTGATGAGGCAGAAGGATTTATCAGCAGCTGCTAAGGTTTAGGGCAACTGCTGTGGTTAATGAGGCAGAAAGAGCCATTGATGGCCGCTAGGGTTTCTCAACCCCTAGCTTCAATAGATTTATTTGTAAAAAAAATAGTTCAAGTCCTTGAATATTTTTGTGAACTTTTATGACCAATCATTTAAGTTATATTTTTGTTGAGATTTTTGGTGATTTGATTGATGTGCAGGTTGATTTTGCTAGTTGTAGTTGATTTTGTTGAGTTTTGTAGTAGTGGTGGCAATAGCGGCTAGGGGTTGTCACCTTTTTTTTACTACTGATGGTGGGGGAGATTGAGCTAACATTGGTGGAAGCAGAAATCTAAAATTAACATTGTTGTTGAGTTCAATTTTAATGATGATGAATGCAAAATATACTTGAAATAGGTGCAAAGCTGCAGTCTTGCTCATATCTAGCCACAAAGAACCTTATGAGTCATCTAAGCATGTTGAAGGATGCACAACTATGTTCTACATACACAACAGAGCTTACAAAGCACGTAAACGTGTATGGCAGTGAAGACAGAAAGCATCAGACCGTTCTCTACGTACGCAATAGTTGGTGCTACGCACGTTGATGAGCATCCAGATTAAAGAGAAAGAGGTCAAGGCATGTAGAGACAAGTTGAAGGATGAACAAGGCTTGTTGATGAGAAAAATGTGATCTTCAAAGAGAAACACTACGCACACAGAAAAGATCAACAACACACGTAGACGAGATGAGCTGGACTAGCTGACAAGGCCAAAATTTTGAATTTGAATATCTTTGACACAAATCACATGCGAAATCAAAGGTGCAGAGGTTAATCAGACGTCTACGCATACAGAGCACAATGCAACGCACGTAGGAAGCCACTGGGTGGAAAGTGTTCATTCTGGAATTCATTGCAATGCACGTTGAAGAGTGATCAACGCATATAGAAGCTCCAACAACGCACGTAGATGCTGATCTACTCAAAGCCGAGACCACTGGAGTTCTTGCAACGCACACATACTTGCATACGTAGCACGTAAAACTCAGATGGAATGAAAAACTACGTGCGTAAAAGAAGAACAACGCACGTAGTGAAGGGTGACATCAGTACTGAGCAGAATTTGTCTTATTCTCCAACGGTTACTTCAAGGCTCCAACGACTATTTCAAGGCCCCAAGGGATATATTTCAAATAGTAGCTATAAATAGACATCCAAAAACAGAAGACAAAGGAGAGATACCTTTACTAACACTTGCTAATCTTTCTATCTCTCTTATCTACCTTTACAACCCTTTTTGAGCTATTTACTTGCTATCCTCTTGTTGGATTGGTGTGAGCTTCAATATATTACATCTTTGGATTAACTTTGTAACAAGCAAAGTTATTTGCTTGGGGTAGATAGGTTTTCTAGTGAGACTTAAAAAACTAGAGTTTCAGTTTCCTAGTTAATCCCGTAAAAACTAGCGGTTCAATTTCTTAGTTAATCCCGTAAAAACTAGTGGTTCGGTTTCCTAGTTAATCCTGTAAAAAATAGTGGTTCAGTTTCCTAGTAATTCCGTAAAAACTAGTGGTTCGGTTTCCTAGTTGATCCTGTAAAAACTAGAGGTGTTGTTTGCTTATTTTGTCCTAAAAACAAGAGTAACAGTTTTTTTTGTTAATCCTGTAAAAATAAGGTGTTACGGTTTGCTTATATATCTAGCAAAAATAAGTTGCTATAAACGGTTTCCCTCCACCTGGAAGTGAGGAGATAGTTGATTGAACTCTCTAGTGAATCTAGAGGAGTGGACGTAGGTCAAGAGGACCGAATCACTATAAATATTGAGTGTTGATTTTCTCTCTCACTTACTCTCATTTACTTTCTTTATTTGAATTATATTTGCATTTGATTCATTATTGAGTGTGTGGATTGGATCTTTAGAGCTTCCGTATTCGACTTTGATTTTGATTTAAAATAACATTGTTATTTGTGTTAGTTTGGAAAAGACTTTCAACAAAGTTTTTGAACTTGCTAAAAATTCAATTCACCCCCCTCTTAGAGTGTCATTTTCACTGCATATTTGGACTCTTCAGTGTACACTTTCGAAGACCTATTAAAGACATATGAAGACTTTCTGAAAACTTTTGAAGACCTTTCAAATACCTTCTGAAGACCCTAAAGACTTTTTGAAGATCTTTAAATAACTTTGTAGACCATTGTTGTAACACCTTGTATTTTCAAAGTTTTTATAACTTGACAAAATAGTCTCTTTGGAACAATTTTATTAATGTAAAATAGATATGATTTTATTTTATAAATAAATATAATTTCATTTACATCAATATATTATGTTCATTTTTTCTCGTAGATCTATTACTGAATTATAGATATATTCGAAGTGATTTCTCTTCTTTGTCTTTGGTTTATCTAATTATTTATTTTTATTATTTTTACTCTTTAACTTTTTATGTGATTATATCCATTAATTCTTACTAATTAAATTATTATCTTCCAATTGGTATTATTAATGTAACACCTTGTATTTGACAAATAATAATAATAATAATAATAATAAATGGGTATATATATTTATTGTCTTTCAATTTATTATCCTTCAATGAAAAAGGGGCAAAAAAAAAGCGGCAAAAAAAAAGCAGCAAAAAAAAAGGGAAAAACATTACTAACTAAAACTAACCGTTTTGGAGGCTTCATTTTTTAAGTTTGTTGCCGACCCCTCTTCCATTTCTTCACTTTCAAAAAACACGTTCATGTTCTTGCACTTACTCATTTCTCTCAATCCGTCTCTCTCTCTCTCTCTCCCTCTCTTTGCTTCCTTTCAAATTTTGCAACAAATTCAAAGTAAAATCTCTCCTCATTTCTTTATTTTCATGAATTATTAAATGGGTTTTGTTAGGGTTTGAGTGGGTGATGGGTTTAAATGATTAATTCAGTTTTGATGTTTATTTTGATGAAATGATGATGGATTTTTATGTATATGCTAGAGTGGGTGTAGAAATGAAGTGAGTTTTATTTAGATAGGTTGTATGTGCATTTTTAGTTAGGGTTCTATGTATGCCCGAATTTTTGTAGGTGGAATGGGTTGAATTGATGATTAATTTTGTTAGATTTTGATTGATCTTAGTATAATAAACATAGAATTGAATGGGTTTGTGATTGATTTTAGTGTGGTTAGGGATTTGTTTGGAGGAATACATTTAATTTTTTGATCATTTGTTGGTTTATTTATGAAACTGATGAATAAAAATGATTGAAAGATTATTTAAGGGATTCAAAACAATGGGTGTCGGTTTGGACAATTTTGTGACATTTTTGGGCCTTTTTTTGTCGCAAGAACCAAAACTAAAATTTTCCTAGAGATTGAGGACTAATATATAATTTTGAATATTTAGGGACTGAATAGTAATTTTTGAAAGGTTTAGGACAAATTTTTAATTTTTGAATGATTGGATTATAATTTTGAGGAGTTTAGAAGTGAATTGTAATTTTGAGATAATTTGAGCACTACTTTGTAAGTTTCGGGAAGTTTACGAATTGATTTTTAATTTTTCAAAGTTTGAAGACTAGTCTATAAATTTCCATGACTTTGGGGACTAAAGTGTAAGTTAGTGAAATAGAGGGACCAAATTGTAAATTTATATCCAGGTTTGATTTTCAACGATAGTGTTAGATATTCAATCGCAATAGGATTTCTGTGGGTTTGAGTTGAATCTGTATATCATTTATTCAGTCTTGTCACAGTTACGCATCTGACCCCTTTGTAATAAATTCTGTTTCAGCTCAGTTCAATGTCTGAGGTGGCTAACCATCCACCGATAATCAATAATTGGATTATTAGCTCGCGTTTAGATGAGTGTGTCAGCAGCTCTAAACACATAGACTGTGTCTTCAAAATTATATGTTTTAGATGTGATCAGATTTTTGTATGCAATCTAGATTAATTAAGGATCAAAAATTCATAAAACTTGATTATGTATGATAAGAAATAATTAATTTGTATAAGTAAAATAAAATCAATATTCGGTATAAATATTAGTATCAGTATCATTATAATAGCAGTATCTATTTTAGTAATAAATATATATTTGGATGCTTGATTGTGATCAGTATTTTGCACAGACTTGGGACACTCAGCTACGGAGAGGCGTAGCCTTTGGTATACCAATGGTCAGTCAAGGCCAGTGGTGGAGCCACCAAGGGACCAGTGGGTGCCCGGGCACCCAATGACGTAGGAGGAGGCCATGGAAACCCCCATCCGACAGGACTCTGCCACTAAGGCAGCACCCTTTGCTAACAGGAGGAAAGGCCACCATTGTTGGAGCTTAGAGTTGGAGGCACTTTGTTAGCATAGAGAGGAATAGAGTCGCCATCTTTGTAGTGGCGATCAGAGGCATCAGATCTAACATGTGAGACACAGAGAGTAAGGAAAACGATGACGTAGAGAGCGGATAGATGATGCTCTATGGTTGTGTTTGTGATGTGTTTGAGAAGTGAGAAAGGACTTTCTGATGACTTTTTAATTTACGATATATTGATTTTGGCCAAAAATAATATTTAGCCCCCAAAGTTGTATTTCTTTCTAACTTTTCACTCAAAATTTTATGAGTGTACAAGCAACCTCCCAATGTTGCTTTAACAGTATCAGCTAGGGTTTGAGACAAGAAGCATTTTGAATCGTGAACATCACTTGCTATTGCATGGAAATATCAGCGTCCCACAAGATAATTTTAATCATAGGCCCAAGCCATCTAATTTTTTATTTGTGTAATTTAAGGAACTACTAAGATGAAATCCAATCACCCCAATATAATTTGACCCAATTTTTTTTCCCAAATCAATCAAATCCTATGTTTGTATGAAGTTGGTTCAAACGGAAAAAGCTCAAGTCTTTCCTTTGATATATCATCTGTTTGAATTAACATTGCTTCTTCCAGTTGCAACTGTATCTATTGAAAGAGTACTTTCTGCAAAATAGAATGGGAGATGAATGGATCAATGACCTCCTGGTGGTAGATATCGAGAAAGAAATCTTTATATCTATTGATAACGAGGTTATTTTGCAATGCTTTCGAGTCATGGTGACACGTCGAAAACAACTATCATCTCTTAGTTCAAGTGTGCAAAAATAGTTGTATAATTACTACATGTATTCAAATATTTAATTTAATTTATTTTAATTTTTCTATTTTATATATTTTTTTGTCATACACATCATTGGGGGAGAAATCTAGTTAAGCAGATTCGGCCCCCACTTAGCCAGATTCCTGGCTCCGCCACTGGTCAAGGCCCAGTTACCAGAGTTGATGATAACACAGTGTATTTGGCCAGGCACCCAGTATCAGGTGGCATAGTCCATATCATTTAATCACTTTCAGTTACTTATCAGTTTAGTTCCATCCCGATCACATATATATATATATATATATCCGTATGCTATGAATGCATATTGATTGCTGAGGGTGTGAATGATTTCAAGAAAACGAATTTCCAAACTATTACTATATATGTAGTGTGTATATGTATGTATATAAATATATCTGCATGTGGTATTTTTGAAACATTTTTAAAACCGTTTATGTGAGTCCCGAAGGTGGCCTAGAGAGTAGTCCCTTACTGAGTCTACTCATTCCCTCCCTTCTAAAATTTTTGAGGTTATTCAATATTTACTTTGTCTGATTTTGACGCTCAGTGAGGCGTCCAGTTCTGCTGCAAGAGCCCTTTTGGTTGGGTCTAGTCTCTATGTGTGTGTGTGTGTTAGTTGCTCCATATCGGGTTGTGGGTTATATCTTTGTAATTGATAATATACCGATTTTACTTATAAATAGTTTATTTTGAATTTTTGATATTATGATTAAGTTTTATTATTCACAGACACTATTTTATAAAACTTATTATTTGTTAAATGGTTTTAATATGACTAAGAAAATTGTTAATAAATGAATAAGTTGGGTAGTATGTCTGATTCTCCAAGGCTTGTGCGAGATAGACTGAGCCTCTATTTCGGTCTATCTCGTACGCCGATCATGGTCTGATAACGGGTCATGATAATTGTAGACCTTTAAATATTTTTAATACACTTTTGCATATTAAATTAAAAATTATTAAATAAATTAAAATTTATAAATATTGTGTATATCGAATATATATACAAAAATAATTCAACTTAATCTAAAAAAATTACATCAAAAATTTATTAAATCAAGTTTTCTATAAAAAAAAAATGTGAACTCTTTTTTGAAGACTTTTGGAGACCTTCTGAAAAATCAAATATTTTTTTAGTTGGAATTCATTTTTTTGCCAAAAATAATTTCTAGCAAAAATATCATAATTTCTGGAAAATATGACATTTTTCAAATAATTTTTTTTCCTGGAATTTGGAAAAATTGGTATTTTTGAAAAACTATATTTTAAAATCAGTATTTTATTTTATTATATATATGTGATTTTCCCTTTTCAATATGACGTCTGTTAAACAGCATTTATTTTTGCTTACATGGTCAATTGATTGCTGATTGGCATAAATTTGTAAGATTTATTTTCACCACATAAATTTTCTTTCTATAATAAAAAAACTATACAAAAACCAAATCCAAACAAAACCCCATCTCTAATCTAACCACTGACGTAGCCAACAAATATGATCTATTAAAAGAACCTTTGAAGAATAAATCTATGAGTAACCGTTAGAATGCGGAATTCGCTCCGTGCGCCCTCGAATAACACTTTTTACAAATATTCCGATCTTATTTATTATACGCCGACGCTTCCTTTTTCCTGTACGACTTGCTTTGTAGTTTGGCTAATACATGTAAATTCTTTTTAAAATTATAATTTTAAATTTATTTTGCTAATTTTTCATATTTTAACAAATTTTCAAAAATTACACGTGTTATTGAGCGAATTTTTAAAAATTATATTTTTGCGCTATACTTTGAATACTATTTACATATTATTTATATTTGTTTATAGTTATTTATATGTAAATATATATAAAATAACATATAAACATATATAAACAACTATAAACATATATAAACAACAGTCCATGAATTTAACAATTACAACCACACAGACAAAAATACTATAAAATACATCTATAATAAACATATTCAGTCCGTATAGAACAAATTTTGCAAAGTCTTTATGGTGTATGACTTAATTATCACTTGTAGTTTCCTTGCATATTTAGGCCTATTGTTTTGATGGTCTAGAGTAATTATTTTCTTTTTTTTATTTAATGATTTTTTTTCCATTTCATCCTAGAAAAAAATCATTTAAAAACAGAAAAAATCTAAAAAAAAAACTACCCAGTCTGTACTATTAAAGACAAAAGAAAACTTGAATACACACACAAACAAAAAGGGAGAATTCATCCATAAAAAATAAATAGGAAAAATAAAATAAAAAATAGAAAAAAGACAAAAAAATAAAGTTTGTAGTTTAATAAAACTCAAAATAAACCAAAAATAAACTAAAAAACACAAGTATATATATGTACTTGAGCTTGTTTCTGAAATGCTTGTGTCTCGTCACACCTCTTTGTTGAAGGGTCGTTTCGATTTTGGCCTTTGTAGATCTACAAATTCTTCATTTTTTAGGTAATTTTCTTTGATTAATCTCCAATTTTGTTATCCTTTTTTTTGTATTCAGAAGTAGTTTTTTTTAGTGTGAGAAGTTCTAACATCGATGGTTTTTGTTCCAGTGGCAACAATAGAGCAAGACAGAAGCGAACGAAGATGGCGGTGAAGGTGCAAATTTCCAACAGCAGACTGCGAGGGTTCTAGATTTAGTGCAGTAAGTGTTACGATTATAGGGGCAGCGTCTTGAAACCCTAGATGATATGTTTCCTTTTTGTTTCATGTAAAATTGTTTGTTTAGTGCCTAAGTTTTTAAGAAATTATTTCAATTGATCTGTATACCTTTTGTAATCACTTTTGTTTTTGTTTGTTCTCATTTGTACTCATGATTTTACCTAATAATAGAGAAAAAAATAAAATATTTGTACTGGTTTTGTTCTCATTTGTACTTTTAATATTGTTTTGGCTTGCAATCATTTTTGTTGGTATTTGTTCCCATTTTTTCCATTTTTTTTGTTGTACTCAGTTTGTACTTGTGTTTTTGTCGGTTTGTACTCATTTTTAAATGGTCAAAGTGTGTGGTCAATACGCGGTCAACTTTCTCACATGTGGTTAACGTGTTGTCAAACTGTATTATTTTTAAATATTTTATTCCATGTTGTTATTTTTTGTATGCTTTTGACATGTTGTGGTATTGTGAAAGTTGCCTTTTTTTTGTATTCTTGTGTAGTTAACCCAAGAATCACTAGCAACAATTGACATGAGAACAAAAGAAACTTGACATTAAATAATATAATTTATAATTTCTAAAATCATCAAATAAGCATAAACTTAGAAGAGTAAGCATAGAATTTCATTGATTTAAAATATAAAATAGGAAAGCTACAACAATTTCGTATTGGAACTAACCTTTTTGTTTAAGAAAAATAGTTACTCATTCGTGTACTTTTTTATTTGCATGCAATTTCTATATTCTTTTATAAAGACTAACCATTGACACACAAATAAAAAAAAAAACACACTGAAGGAATGAGTGAAGACTTGGTTGATCAACTTGTCGGAAGGGTCACTTGGTACTTGGGAGGAGATTTATGAATAGTTCATGATAAAATACTACTCTTCCCAAAAGATGGTTGAACTTCGAAGCAAGATTTTCTAGTTCTCACACCTTTCATGAGGCATGGGAGCGTTTCAAGCTACTATTGAGTCAATGTCAACATCATCAGTTCTCATTGGCACTATTGACTCAATTTTTCTATGATGGATTGACAATGCATGGGCAAACATTGGTGGATACCGCTTCAGGTGGTTATTTTTTAGAGAAGACGACGGAGGAGGTTCATGACATATATGAGATGTTGGCAACAAATTCACAACAAAAAGCCGTTAAGGGAAGACGAGCGGGCATGCATGAGGTAAATGTTCCTTCTCTTGACTTGGTTACAAAATTGGATGAAATGTCGAAGAAAGTCAATTTGTTGTTGCAAAGACAAAATTTGGCTACAGATAAATGTGCTTATTGTGATGTTTTTAGGCCATGATGAATTACATTGTGGTTTGAATAATGGTGGAGGAGTTGGTTATGAGGAAGTGGATTTTGCAAGAGGATTCCCAAATGCTCAACCAAGACACAACCCATATTCCAACACCTATAATCCAGGATGGAGAAACTACCCAAATTTTTCATAGAGGGACCCAAACACCAACCAAACATTTTCACAACATAGACCAAATGGACCTTACGGTTACCAACCAAAACCACCTTATCAACACCAACCACCATCCCCACAAGAAATCCAAGAAAAAAAGCTACCCTTAAAGGACTTGTTTATGTAATTTATGTCTAAGATGGAGGCTAAAAATTCCAAGGTAGATCAAACCATTCAAGCTCAATGAACCACTATCCAAAACCTTGAGTGCCACTAGGGACAACTAGCCAAGACTATTTTAGATAGGGAGAAGGGAAAGCTACCTAGTACTTCTCAAGTCAACCCTCGAAAAAGTGTCATGGCTATAACTTTGAGAAGTGGAAAAGAGCTTGAGGAGCCAAGTGTAGGGGAGAAACCCAATGTTGAAAAGGATAAAAAGGTGATGTTTGAGCGTGAAAAGGAGAATGGTAAGAAGAAAGGTGAGAAATTGGAAGAAATGCCTCTTAACCAAGACCATGTCAAGCCTTATGTCCCACCTATCTCATTTCCCCAAAGACTAAATCCATAACCCAAAGATGCACATTTTATCAAATTCCTTGAGATGTTTAAGAAGTCAGAATTGAGCATACCTTTTTTCCCAAATGCCAAACTATGCTAAGTTTTTAAAGGAGTTAGTCGTCAATAAGAAGAAATTAGAGGAGTATACTATGGTGACACTTATCGAGGAGTGTAATGTGGTTTTATTGAATAAATACATTCTAAAGCTCAAAGATCTGGGGAGCTTTACAATTCCTTGCATCTTTGGTAAATGGGCAATGGTGGAATCTTTGTGTGATTTGGGTGCATCGGTAAATCTCATGCCATCATCTATCTACAAGAGGCTCGGGATTGGAGAGATAACACCTACTATTGTGAAGCTCCAATTGGAAGATTGCTCAATAAGGCACTCATTTGGAGTTGTGGAGAACATTTTGGTAAAGGTAGGTAAGTTTTTCTTTCTTGCCAATTTTTATATCTTAGATATAAATGAGGCATGTGACACCCCCATTATACTTGGGAGACTTTTTCTTGGCAACCGAATGAGTCACTGTTGATTTAAGGAAGGGGAGTATAGCCTTTAGAGTGGGCAATGAAATTGAAGAGTTTCATGTTTCTAAGAGTGTGCATAAACCTTTGTATAATAATGATGAAACTAGGGTGCATTCCTTAGAGACATGTTGCATGATATCGAATCCTCCACCATTGAACCCTTTGAATGCAACATAAGGTGAGGAACAAACCAAAGAGCAACCAATAGTGTGTCCAAAAGAAGGAGGACTTGAGAAGAAATCAAATGCAAATGAGAACGTAGATAAAGAAGGGGTTGAGAGCTAAAATGAGAAATCGAAAGGGAAAAAAAGTGATTGTTGTTTGAAGGGTGAGTTTGTTGAATGTTAACATGTTATTATTTTTCACCCAAGAATCATTTTCTTTATAACCCCAAAATTCTACTATGTGGTCCATTCATGATTTCTAAAGTTCATTCATCCGGTCCTATAGACATTATTTTGTATGATCATAAACCAATCATTGTTTATAGGAAACAATTGATACCTTTGAAGAGATCCATATTTAGAACTATTTGGCATCCCAAATAGTTCATTTGCACACGTCTGTAATGACATTAAACTATGGTTATCTTGCATTTGCATATAGCGTAGCTTTTAATTTTATTTTTCATTTTAGGGTAGAAGCACGATTATTATTTTGTTTTGCATGTTTTTGCAAAAATTGGTATGAGAGGTTATTTACACATGCATACATGTCATACCTCTCACCAACTCTAGCATGCATATATGTTGTTTTCCCTAACCTTTATTGTTTCATGCCAATGATGGAGTCATGCTCTCAAGACAAAGCAATGGGGAGCAAGCGACAATTAGAGAAGATTTCTAAATCCTATCTTGTTGGAATTCATAACTAAATATGATATTCATACAAGGATAAACGCAGAGGAAATAACAAAAATTTTATCCTAGAATTCCACCAAGGATCCAAGCACATCAATCATAAACGATTATGGTTAGGGTTTTACCTCGAAAACTAAAGCTCGATTGTATAAACGAATGATTTGTTGGTGTAGCTTTTAGTATTAACTCGAAACCTTTTCAACCACGTTGCCTTTGCTCGAACGTGACCAATGGTATCCACACAACGAACTTGCTAGGATTGGTGTAGTGTACTAGCACTTTTAGAATCTCTATTCTAATGCTCACAAATAATTTTCTCTCTTTGTTTGTGACACTCACAAATTCTGCCAAACCATTGCCATGAGAAACAAGACTAGGGTGTGCTCCTATTTATAGGCATATGAGAAAACCTAAATGAGTGCACTAGGGTTGGACAAAACCCTTCCTTGTTCAAGAAGACTTCGGCCACACCAATACAAGAAGTATGTGTGCCGAAATTCCTTCTCAAATTAGGAGCCAAACGCCTTTCCTTCCCATTCAAGAATTCGGCCTCTTCCTATTCTAAATAGGAGTGTGCCGAATTCTTGTTTAGTCACACTATGGTTTGCCTTTCTTGTCTCACAAGAAAAAACACTTCCAAATTAATTTTGTCACATACTAATTAGGATTTTTATTTTCCTTGTTAAACAAGAATAAAACTCCTAATTAGTTAGTGCATGTGCCGAAATACTCCTTGTCACACAAGGAAAATGATTCCTAAAAAATAGGAGGACGGATGCCGAATTTCTCACTCCTTATTTAGGTTTATTGT
>CAODLS011320664.1:0-15832 GCA_948243855.1 Flueggea neowawraea | reverse complement strand
AACTTGTAAGAGTTCTCACTTAGCTAGAAAGTGAAGTTGTAATCTTTGTGAAGATTGATAGTGAAAATCCTAAGTGGTGATACTTAGGTAGTGGATGTAGGTATCGAGTTGGCCGAACCACTCTAAGTTGTTGGTGTTCTTTAATTTACTGCAATTGTTCTCGAAGAAAATTCAAAGGCTCTAATATCACACTATTCAACCCCCCCTTCTAGTGTTATCATCGATTCAACAAGATGCTCTGTTGTCTAAAGAATTGAAGAGGTTAACTTCTAGTTCGGGTGGATACAGAGTGGAGTCCGAGTTAACTGATAGTAGGGGTAAGGGAATGGGTAAGAATCATAGTTTGAGGTGTTATCATTGTAAGGAGATTGAGCATGTAAAAAAAATTGTCCACATCGGAGAAACGGTGAGAAATCAAGTGCAATAGTTGTTCAGAATAATTCTGCAGAGTTTCAGGATAATTCTGATAAGGAAGAAAGCAGTAAAGTGTTGACTGTTTCTACATGTAGATCTGAAAATAGTTGCGTTATTGACACTTGTGCAGCTTATCATATGACTTTTTTTCAGGAAACTATTTGATTCTTTTAAAGAATGGAAAGGCAGTATTAAATTGGGAGATGGTGGAAAGCTAAGTGTTGAAGGTAGTGATTTTTTGAAGATCAGGATGCATGATGGGATGATCAATAAACTTGATGCTTGGTATGTCACAGGGTTGCGAAGGATCTTGATCTCTGTTGGTGCTTTGTCGAAGCATGGTTATATTTTCTCTAGAAGAGGTGGAGGATTCAGGTGTGTAAAGGATCTTCGATTGTGATGAAGGGTAAATTGCAGAATGACATTTACACCTTGATTGGCAGCTCGGTAGTTGCTAATAATTTAATGACTGTTGTAAGTTCTGTTAGAAAAATGAGCGGAGTTTGTGATTGAGACTCTGGAATAAGAAAATATCAAACAGGTTGATTCACGATGTCTAACAACAAGTATACCAAGGCGTGGTAATTGTGTTGGTGATGTAAAAAAGTCATCAGTGGAGGACACAGGAAAATATGTGGGGTGTTGTATTGTTAGGAGTGGGGGGAAAGCTAGCACTAGTGGAGGCAAGTCCAGGTTGGACTTGGTTCGTTGTTGCAGGACTTGAGGCCCTTCGGGTTGGTGTGGCAGAAGAGTAATTCTATGGATGAGTTGTGTAAAGAAGAAAATTCACTTCAAAGTTGAGAATTGTTAATGTTGTAGTCTATTTTCTTGGTCAAGATTGAAGCCATGATTGATAGTTGATGAAGCAAAGTCGAAATGAGACAGATTGGAGACGAAAAGGCCATGTAACGAAGAAGCAGTATGTTACACGGCCTGGGACACGGCCATGTCTTGCAATTCTTCACACAGACACATGTTTTTTGGCCGTGCCTTGCTGGATCTTGCCCATGTCTTGCATCTCGTGCCCGTGTGACCTATTTTGGAACATTTTGGGCGTGAATTAGGGCTTTGGGTGGACTATTTTGCTAGGTTTTCATTGTAAACTATAAATAGGTGGCTTGAGAACAATCTTATAAGCATTTTGTTGTTTTTGACTCTGAATAATAGAATTACTAAGCTCTCTCTACCCGTGGACATAGATCGGATTGATTGAACCACGTAAATATTGTGTTATTGTGTGATTGCTCTTTGTTATTCCACATTTTTCTATCGCATGTTTTTCCTGACATTAACAAATATCGAGCTCTTGACTAATTAATTTTCTTTCTAACCATGTACCGTTCTTTTTTTTTTGCGAACTCCGGTTCCCCAACCCCATCCTCGAACTGTAAAGACTATATGCCTACAATCGGGCTTACTTGCCACTTAGACAAGTCAAGCTGGGCCAAGGGATGGGTTCGAGTGTAGTACATAACTTCTATTTGGTACTTCTAACATTGTACTACAAAAAATCTGATGTCCCGCTATATAACCTCCAAGTAAACTGAGCATTTGCTCTCTGTAGTCTTAGTTTAAGTTTGCTCTCATATTTAGTATCTTCAATCCGTTGTACTATCTTTTTACTCTTCTCTTCGATTCTTTGTTTTTCCTTGAGTAATGTTATTATACATCATGAACTGACTTATAGCCGCAAATAAAAATATCGGATATAGCCTACAAAATGACCCCAATAGTTTCTATCTGTGTTAAATTTCTTCTATGTTATCTGTTTCCCCTTTGCCAAGTCAAATCTTCCCCACCTTCACCCTCTCCATAGTTGTACTTGTATCACTACCTCTTTTTTTTTTTTTAATCTTATGATTCATTTTACTTGCTCCAATCAAAACTCGAACTTGAGTCCTTAAATATTGAATTTTCGACTCTTTAATATTAGGGTTGAAAATTTTTTCTTTATATTTTCATCTACACCTTAAAATACTTCGCATCTATTACTCAGGTTTTAGACAAGAGCTAGGTTTTCTTTACCAACTATTTTAACAAATATATATGTTTTTTCCTTAGGAGATCGAACTCACCGTTCAAATTTTGACTCAAATTTAAGAGGTTAGCCAGCTTGCATTCATATTGAGATTTCAAGTATATTTATTTATTTTAATATTTCTTTCATGGGTAATTAGATGGGAAACTTTTATTTCCAGGAAGGTCCACATATAATTAATCACAAAAAAATAGATCAAAATCCTCCAGATTTGGTGTGTTTGCTTTTAGTGATTTCTAGTGTTTCAGAAATATATTTGTGGTTTTGTCTTATTGCTATCGTAAGGATTTTCAAGTCACAAGAACTCTATTGCATCATACATCTCACTCTAATGTTTTTTAGTAATTTAATCTAATATATTTTCTAAGATTTATATGATTTAGAAAATAAAATTTATTCTTTAAAATAAATTTATTTTAACAATTAATTTGTATTTTTCTAATTTTCAGAAGAACATAATCTTTTAAAATCAAAGCATCCTACAAGTTCCTTTAAACCTCTGTTTTTTTAATACCTTCAAACCTATGTTTGATTATGGTGATATTTTCAATTATTTAATTATGGTGATATTTTCTTTGAAAATTAGAAAAATACACCATAATCAAACTCATAGCTATGTACTAAGTAGCTAGCTAGTCGGAATATCAAAGTCAAATAATGAAGAAATTAACTTGACAAACTTCCAAACTTATATATTTTGTATATATATCAATGACAATACTTTATTTTAAAATTTTTATTCATGTTATGTTGAAAAACGAGTCCGTCCATATCGAATCATGGGTGAAACCCGAACTATAATTGGTTAAGTATTAATTCGGTGGGTTATCAAATTAGTTTTGATGAAACCAATCTTAGTTGAGTTAGGAGTTGGATTTCTAATTAGTTTTAAAAAAAATACAACCCAATTAATATAAATACTAACTTTTTAAGAAATTTTAATTTAGTGGTTTTTGAGTTGCAGATACACTAAACTCTCACATAGTGTTAGTGATCTAGGTTCACAGTGAATAGCGAGGTAAACTCGATTTTCTATTTTATTTTTTGTTGATTATTTGTTGCGTTTCGGTGTAGGATGCTTTTATGTTACTTCTCTTAAAAGGTTTTCACTGTGCTGTACAATTTAAATAAATGAGACAGATATATGTTTTCATTAGGACAGGAGCTAGCGACAATTAAATTTATCATGTTCAGTTGCAAAAAAATAAAATATTGGTATTTGATTCACTTATACAACCAACGCGCTATCCATTTTAGTATCTAATTAGCATCCTAAATTTGAGTACTATAATTATTAAAATATAAAAAACTACTGAAATTACAATAAATTTGGGTAGTTTTCAATATTGAATCACTCTGATTTCTCATACCTGCATATAAAAATTTTCAATATGATTTATTATATATATGCGTTTGAAGAGGAGATAATTAATTGTGCAATTGAGAATTTTTCTATTTAATGACACTTATGATTACAGCGTACTTAGTTTATGTTTTCTTAAAACCCCTTTTAATTTATAATTTACATGATTTTGCACTTTATTATTGTTACTATATATGATTTACAGAAAAAAAATCTCTCTCATACTTTACCGTAATATATTATTTTTACCTGTTAATTTCCTACAAAATAATGTCTTTTTTATATCAATAATAAAAATCTTAACGCTCCAGCTTAGTTTGTCAACGGTCAACTTTGCCACTCGAGTAAATTATGAGATTACATTCAATAGAAGGAGTAATGGAATTAGGAACGATTTTTTTTTTGTGAATTCGTCGACAAATGTTAAACTTTATGGACGAAATATATGTCTCGTCCACAAAAGTTAACCAGGGAAATTTCACCCTCTCACTAGTGGAAATTTGGAAGGCGCCATTAGAAATTTGGAAGGAAAAAGTGAATGTTGATAACATCAATAGTTGAGAACAATAGAAGAAGTGAATTTGTAAATGAGGACGAAGACCATTACACTTTGTCATCTTTCCTTCAAAATGAGTAACATGGGAAGACATAATTGTGATTGACTTGATAGGTATCTAGATTTATGACTTTTAATTGATATGCATTAATTTGTTCCCATTAATTTTCTGTTTTTTTTTTCAACAGATTCCGATTAATCTTCTCTTACATTCTTCTTTAAGATTTAATGTATGTTCCAATCAAGATACATTAATTAATATTTTCCAAATATCAATAGTATCAGGGGAATGTTAATGGTTATAACTTGACATCAATAACTTGGTTTCTAACCAGTAGCCATTTTTTATAACTATGTGCAAATAAAAGTGCTCAATGTAACCATGTTCTAGCGAAATGGACTAATTCACATTTTTTTTCCCTTGTCAACCTTCAAGGACTGGAATAATTAAATGATTTTACCAACCTTTTCCTGTTTTCATAATGAACTGTAATTTGTACAACAATATTTAAAGCTTTAAAGTAAACAATATTTATAGTGTATATTTTTCTTTGATAAATTATTTTATTTGCTCCTATTGGATATCAAGTGAGCAATTTTTTGAAGTTGACTCTATTATCAACAGACGACAAATTTACAAATTTAGTGTATATTAGTTGCTATGTCAAGTTTAATGTTGTTCAGCATGCGTACGTGGGGTCGTGCTTGCATCTGTTTCCAATAATATCAAAAGGCATACAATTATAAATAGTCTAAAGTTTAAGCAATAATAAGCTTTTAACACAAAAATTAAGACTTGTTAGGTTTATTAGTTAAATACATAATCTTAACTTGTTCTAAATTTACTTTTTGACTTATATTGGTGAAATTGATTTGAACATTAGTACAAATTTTCACTAAATATTAATTACATGAGGACACTGTAATTTTGTGAATGAATTAGTGGAAAGGAAAGAGAAAATTTTCTATAATTTAGTATAACTAAATGTAAAGAGTTTTTATCAAAACTAGTTTTAACTCTGAACGTTGTTCAGTATATTATGAATTTATTTTTATTTTCTTATAAACATTGAAGGCTATAATAAAAAAGTTGTCTCAAATTAAAAAATATATATAAAACATAAAAAATTATATATATATAAATATCATATAATTTCCAAAAAGACATCTTATATTAAATTTTGGACTTTTTGTACATAATATGTTGAAAATTTAGATTATATCTATTTAGATTTTCAAAAAACTGAATAAAATATATATTATTTATGATGAAATTATTTGTTAAAAAAATATAATGACAAATGTGGATTATAAAAAAATTCATCTGCGTTTTCTTGTGATTCTATATTGTATTTTAAAAATATATATTAGTAGGAATTAAAGCATTAATAATTTTCATTTTAACAAATATTTTTTAACTTCAACAAATGTTTTTTAATATTTATAGAAAAATAAATATTTTTTAATAAGTTTTTTTTACAGGTAAATATATTATAATTTTATTAGATCACAGTCACCAAAACAGTAGCTGAACATAATATTTTGCAAAAACAATTTTCATATAATGAATGGCCTACCCTAATTATCATCACAAGCATGAAAACAACCCTTCTAAACTGAAGTACAAGAAACGGGAAAAACCCCAAGGGTAAAAAAGATTTTTTTTAATAAGTGAAATCAAAGAAAAACATATAAATAACGCTATCTTGATAAGATTTTTTTGTTATATTAAAAAAATAGAAAATCGGGGTTGATGTATGTTGAACTGATGTTAGTTAGTTAGTCTGTCCAGAAAATATTTCTCTATCGTGCGTGCCATGTTCTCGATAGTCTTTTTAAAAGTTTGCAAGATTCGGATTATAAACGCTAAAAGTGATTTAAGGCATGATTTGCGTTCGTTCAAAGAACATCTATTATATGTATCTCGTACATCGAGATCCTACAACAAAACAATGTCATCAACAAAACAGTCAAAAGCGAAAAAAAGAGAGAAGAAGAGAGATAGATGGCATGAATTATGAATATATGGTAATCAGTTTTTTTTTATAAGTATGGGAATCAGTATATATCATTTTTTTATGTGAAATTCTGTATTTTGTTCACTATATAAAATGCTACGTGCTATATATTAAATATAAGATATACTCTTCTTATAACCAAAAATAATGAAGATTATAATATGATATGGCAATATATCGACATCAGGATCGAATTCCTCCAACTGAACTTTGATCAGTTTTCTAAAAAGCATTATTGACAGATAATTGTGTACAAGCCAGCAATACCTGCCCCAGACACATCGTTTTCATTTTTACTTTTCTGTTTTTGAAGCCCAATCAAGCAAGCAACTGAATAAAATATTTTAAAAAGAATATCTATTTCTAGCTAGAAACAAGCGACGAAAGGTAATTTATTATAAATGTTGTAGTTTTCTCTTCTCATGTTTGCTAGCTAGCTAGCATGAGTACACAGAAACTATGTCAAAATTCTCTACATATTTGTGTCTTTCTTCTGATCAATACCTATTTGTGTCTTGGTTGAACTATAAACTTCCATTAGTTTTTGTAGAATCCAAATTTAGAGTTGGATGTTTTCAATTAATATTCCTATGACGGATATGGATATGTACTTCATTTATTGAGGTGGAACCAAAGTTGAATATACATAACGATATCTACAATCCGAAGCAAAACTAATTAGATGTGTCCTTTTAAAAATAACAATTTTTTTTTACATGTCTTGATCTATCATT
This sequence comes from Flueggea neowawraea, assembly GCA_948243855.1. Taxonomy (NCBI): domain Eukaryota; kingdom Viridiplantae; phylum Streptophyta; class Magnoliopsida; order Malpighiales; family Phyllanthaceae; genus Flueggea; species Flueggea neowawraea. Next base: position 8,709 of record CAODLS011320664.1, on the reverse strand, counting down.
TTCTTGATGTTTTTTTTTATCTGTTGTCGTACCATTATTGGAACATTATTGGAATACATGGGGCCATGTTATTTAAAATTTTGAGGAAACTACGCAAAGTTTGATATTGAAAACCTTAGATTTGCATTCATACCGACACTCGCACTCCCATTCTATTTCTAAAAACGACAGCTATGAGAAACTTTTTCCGCAAATGCCAGATTACATCTTTAATTTCTCACAAATTACGCTTTCTCTCTCTTTCATTCATTTTTTTCTTCACCCTCTCTCGTATTTCTCTCTTTGCTCTCTCTCTCTCTCTCTCTCGCTTTTGTCCGCCACGACCATTTCCTCCGTTTGACACCTCCACCTCGTATATTCGTGCCCTCCATCTCCTCTTCTTCTTCTTCGCAACTAGGGCTATAAGGTTCAACCGGTAAACCGCAAAAACCACCCAATCCATTCGCAATCGAACTGTAATTTTGCTGATATTCGTCAATTTTGGATAATTGTGAATAATAATTTCTTAAATTTGTTATTTGCGATTTGGTTGAGGTTAATTCTTCTTTCTAATCGCCAAAATCGAACCGCAACAGCACAACCGTATATTATATATATATATATATATATATATATATATATATATAATAAGCCCAACAATATTTGATGAAAGTAAGCCAAAAAAAGGTCCAAGTGAAGCAAAAAAATAAACACAATTTAAATGAAGCCTACAGATTTGACATTTGAGGGAAAAAAAAAACTCTCATTTCACTCATCTCCTTCCAAACTCATGCAAAACAAAAAAGAAGGAACTCTAATCTCATCGTTTCAAGTTGCGCCATTGCTCCTTTCTCCTCAGTTTTCTGCTTAATTTTCAAGTCTCACGTATTCTCATTCATCTTTTGTCCGTCTTGAACGTTAGAACAACAATTATAATGAAACAATATTTAAAGTTTAAAGTTATTTTTTTTCTCTTTGTTTTCTTTTTTATAATAAGTTTAAACTTTAAATTCATATGTTGACTACTTGTTATAAATTAACAGCAAGAAATAGTCGCATCTACCCGCATCCGCATGACTTAGTTTGGGCAGTTCTAACAGCATTTGTGGTTAAACTGCAAATGCAAATCTTTCCAACCGTAATTTGTGGCACGATTTGGTTGGAAGCCTAAAAACCACTCAAACCGCATCGCTTACACCCCTAGTCGCATATATAACCATCTCTTTTCGCGGTGGAGATCGATGTTACATCAATCTTTGCTGCGGAGATTGTTGCTCCCCAGTTCGTGATCTTCGTCGTGGTGAATGTGAGAGGCCGCGTGGTCTCCTACTCTCTTTGTCTCACCAGAAAATGAACTGCGATGGAGATCTAACTTTAAGTTTGCAAAGCACTACTCCACCGTCATCGTTTAATCATTGTTGAAAATCCTATGTGCAAAATTATGACGATAGTCCCCAAATATTTTATACATTTTAATAAGTCCTTGTAAATTAGCAACCAATCCCAAAAATTAGATTAAATTCTCATTTGTGCATGAATGGTGCACCATTTTGTGAGCTATTTGTGCACTTATTTGCATGATTTGTGCACCTATGAACAAAATCAGTTAAAAATTAAATTTGTAAACCATTATGCACTATTTGTGCACAATTTGTACACTAGTTTCACTTATTTTGCACTAAATAAAACTAAGGTAATTTAGTTTAAGATAATATTAAATTTCAATCAAACGAACTGAAACATTTCACAAATTAATTCATGTGGCACGTGGAATCCCGTGTGAATTAGGAAGGACCACCTTGCAAGGCTAAATACTTCTGGGTGACCGATAGCGAAATAGTACCGTGAGGGAAGGGTGAAAAGAATCTCCATCGGGGAGTGAATCAAGAAGGATAGTGTTTTGCTTGGTTTCATCCGTGTTCGGCTCTCCCATGCCCGTGTCTTCATAACTGAGGGTGTTTGGACGAGTGTAGATGTTTTTTAGGGTTTTTTTCTTCCTATTTAGGCTTGTATTACTTGTAAACTATAAAAAGGGAGCTTAGGAATGTCTTGGGTATGCTTTTGAACGCCGTTGTAAGCCATTGTGCTTGTTTTTTACTCTGAAGAATAGAATTACTTGTGTTCTGTCCGTGTACGTAGATCGAATTGATCAAACCACGTAAATCTTGTGTTCTTGTGTGATTGCTCTTTGTTATTCCACATTTAATTCTAACGCCTAATTTCTTAACAAGTGGTATTAGAGCCACAGATGTTTGTTCAGAAACTCCTGGGGTTTATTCTACAGAAAAAGATGTCTCCATACAAATTCGATATTGAGAAATTCAATGGGTCGAATGATTTCACGCTGTGGAAGCTGAAGATGAAGGCGATTCTGGTTCAACAGAAGTGTAAGGAGGCGATTGAAGGTGAAGAGAAATTAACGGTAGAACTGACAATGGTGCAAAAAGAGGAGGCTGTGAAGAGAGCACATAATGCAATTCTATTGAGTCTGGCATATGAAGTCTTGAGGGAGGTAGCTGATGAAACTACTGCAGCATACTTGTGGTAGAAATTTGAGAGTAAGTATCAAAAGAGATCTCTGTCGAACAAACTTTATCAAAAAAGGCTGTTGCATACCTTAAAGATGTCAGAAGGCATGCATGTAAAAGAACATCTTGATAAATTTAATAGGATTGTATTAGATTTGAAAGGTGTTGGTGTTGACATTGATGATGAGGATCAAACTATGTTTCTGTTATATTCATTGCCTGAATCATATAAGAGTTTTGTTGATACTATCATATATGGTAGAGATGGAATTTTTGTTAATGATGTGAAGGATGCTTTGTTGTCTAAAGAACTGAAGATGTTAACTTCTAGTTTAGGTGGAGACAGAGTGGAGTTCGGGTTAACCGTGAGTAGGGGCAATAGAATGGGAAATAATCATGGTTTGAGGTGTTATCATTATAAAGAGATGGGGCATTTGAAAAATAATTGTCCACATAGGGGAAACGGTGAGAGATCAAGGGCAACAATAGTTCAGAATAATTCTGTGGGATTTCAGAATAATTCTGATGAGGGGGAGAGTAGTGAAGTGTTGATTGTTTCTGCATGTAGATCTGAAGATAACTTAGTTATTGACACTGGTGCAGCTTATCAAATGACTTTTTTCCAAGAAACTGTTTGATTCTTTTAAAGAATGGAAAGACAGTATGCAATTGGGAGATCGTGAGAAGCTGAGTGTTGAAGGTAGTGGATCTTTGAAGATCAGGATGCATGACGGGAAGGTCAGAAAACTTGATGCTTGGTATGCCCCTGGGTTGCGAAGGAATTTGATTTCTGTTGGTGCTTTGGCTAAGCATGATTATGTTTTCTCTGGAAGAGGTGGAGAAATTCGGGTGTGCAAAAGTTCTTCGTTGGTGATGAAGGGTAAATTGCAGAATGACATTTATACCTTGATTGGCAATTCAGTTGTTGCTAATGATTTAAAGACTGTTGTGAATTCTGCTAGAAAACGGGTGGAGTTTGTGATCAAGACTCCAGAACAGAAAAATATTGATCAGGTTGGTTCACGAGCGTAACAACAAATGAACAAGTGCATGGTAATTGTGTTGGTGATTTTCAAAAGCAGTCACTGGAAGACACAAGAAATATGCGGAGTGTTGTGTTGTTAGGAGTGGATGGAAAGCTAGCTAATGATGGCAAGTCCGGGTTGGACTTGGTTTGTTGTTGCAGAACTTGAGGCCCTTTGGAGTGGTGTGACAGATGAGTGATTCGAGATTCAGAGTTGGACGGGAAAAGAAAATTCACTTCAAGGTAGAGAATTGTTAATGTTAAAATGATTTTCTTGATTAAGATGCAAGCCAAAACCTTGAAGAAAGTAATATCAAGCTAAAATGGACAGTTTGTGACAGAAAACTGGCTGTTGGGTGGACACAGACATGCCCATGGGCGTGGCATATACCGTGTGCAACGCCAAAAATAGAAAGGAATGTGTTTGTCAAAACAGTGAAGGACACGGCCTGGAACACGGCCTGATACATGACCGTGTCCTAGACCGTGTACCTGACGATTTCACACGAACACGTGATTTCAGCCGTGTTTGGACCAGTTTCGACCGTGTTTGGCTCCCCCATGCCCGTGTATTCATAACTGAAGGTGTTTGGGCGGGTTTGGATTTTTTTTAGGGTTTCTCTCTTCCTATTTAGGCTTGTATTACTTGTAAACTATAAAAGGGGGGCTTTGGAATGTCTTGGGTAAGTTTTTGAACGTCGTTGTGCTTATTTTTGACTATGAATAGTAGAATTATTTGTGTTCTGCCCGTGGACATAGATCGAACCACGTAAATCTTGTGTTATTGTGTGATTGCTCTTTGTTTATTCCGCATTTACTTCTAACGCCTAATTTCTTGACAACAGTATTGTTAGAACAATCTTGAAGAAGTTAAATGACAGAAAGAAAGAAACTCTGAAGCAAAAATTGCTGGAACTTCAAAGCGTAGAGGCTGACATATATTCACAGATAGAGAATACAAAGTCAGCTTCAAGCAAAAGACAAAAAAATAATGTTGGAATTTGGTTGAGAAATGTTGGAAGGATTAAAGAACAAGCTCAAATTATGCATCGAGTAATGAAAGAGAGTACATTGACTACTTCAAGCCTAAAATAAACAATATTTGAAGACAGTGGCAAGTAGGGTCAAATCCACAGAGACTGGTAAAAATTTATCTAATTGCAGAAAATAACTGTAAAAATAAAGATGTGAATTGGTTGTGGAAGACCGAATAGAACAATTAAATAAAGCAGTAAAAGAAATCAAGAACACAGAATTAACAAGGAAGAAATCAATATCACGAAAGCCTAGCCAAGGTACATATCCGTCTCACTTAATTAATTGATCACAGGTAACGAAAGATAATTCAGTACTGTTTATATAGGTAGGCTAAAGCTACAGGTGAAACACTCAGTAATCAGTCTTTACTTATTGTTCCGGTAGTTCCGGGATGCCCCGCGAATTACTTTTATAACCAATAGACAATTCTCGAGATGCCCTGCAAAGTTCGATTTACCGGTTGCATTAAGAATTATAAAGACCCTACCCAAGCTAACAAACTCAGAAGCCGCAATTCATTAAACCAAGATTATCTTATTCGCTAATGACAGTCAAAGCTCATTATCATAACAACAGCATTAACTTACCACTTATGCTAGATACACAATCACGGATATACGAATCTAACTGGTAGTTACTATTCTATCAATCAATTCAATGTGGTCATCATCAATTCAATCAACAGAATAATAAATAATCGATCAAGAACAGAAGTAGAATAAATGCATAAACAGTAAAGAACAGTTAAAACAGAACCTCACAATTAATTAAGATCAACTTTGATTGTACCTTTACTAGAAAATAATTTAGTTCTTCATAATGTTTTGAAGAATACAAAAGACAAAGGTCAATGTTCCAGCCGTCCAGCCTCCCCCCATAAATTGTCTCTAGCTATTTATATGTAATAACTATCTTAACCTAATTAAAATTGTCCATTAGTTCCCAAAAATATCCCTCTAAAAGTTCCAATCTTCAAGGCTGCATTGCTCCACAAAATAAGCAACTTCCTGAGTCAATTTCCTTGCCAAAATAGGCTTTCCCGCATCAGACTCACATGTCTACAGTGCACACACATTTCTCATCATGTCAAGGCCTTACCGTAACACCCCGAATCCACTCCTTGCCCAAGAAAGCTCCAAGTTAGCATCTTTTACACCAAATTGACCCTTGAAAACATTTAAACACAAACTAACATAAACACATAGAAATATGAATTATGTACATGCAAAATAATAATAAAACACCAATGCAAACATGCATAAAATACATATTAACAAATCTCCCCATACTTAAATCATGCTCGTCCTCAAGCATATGATAAGCTAAAACTTAAGAAAATACCCAACTCCCTTTACCCTTCCTATCCCCACATTCGGTCTAACTCAAATCGATATGTACCATAAATTTAAGCAAGAACATAACTATCACTAGGATAACCGATCCATCTAAAAGACAAGTCTCCACATTTGCTCAAAAGTGTTTAAGGGTGAAGTGTTTACACTCAAACCAACGATGGATAGTTTTCCTCAAAGTTTGATAATCAATCGAATTTACACTGCTATGAAGTTTGATAATCAATCCACCAATCAAAGAGGGCTTTAATAAGCTTGTAACAAGGTTTAAAAAGGGTAAACAAAGAAAGCAAGTCGAGGGACAAAGAAAATAACTTAAGCTAACAAATGCCAAGCCAATAAATACAAGTCATGGTGCTTTCAAAACAGGTAATCCACATTCCTTAGTTTGATTCTTCAAAGCTGCCCAAATTAGAAGAACACAACACATACTTCGTTACTTCTCTTTCCAACTCCAAACTTTTCCATAATTTCTTTCTTTCCACTTTCTTTCCTAATTTTTTTTTTCTCTTTTCTTTTTTTTTTACAGCGATATTCACATAAAACATGAATTGGGCAGCCTGTAATTATTCCATAAATTAGAATCATACCACTGCCATCAACCAAGTTGTTTTGCATTAGATCAACACATCAAAACAACCAGTTTATGATTCTCATAATAAAGCATAACATATGGCATGGCACCTCAATCAATCATACACCATCATAAAATAAAACAACACATGGCATGTGTAGCTTAATAAAACTCTCAACTTAGGTGCAAACGAAGGAGTCCACAAAGAAAATGGGAATGGTGAAAATGGGTGTAAACAAAGAAAAGGCTAAGGCTCAACGGGGTAGACTAGTAGTACGAATTTGAAAAAGGTTGGAAAAACAAGAAAAAGGATATGACAAATGGCTGACAAACAATGCCTCTTATCATCTTGATTTCTCAATTCTAAAATAAGTGCAGCGTTGAAACGCATCTCATGTCAAACTCTGGTACTATGTCACCATAGTTGGTTAAGTTGCACAACAAGAATGTGCATGGGGCCCAACTACCTTACTAGCTTTGTGTGAAGCTCACTACTCCTTTGGATCTAGTACTGGGGGTTGTTCAAGCCTAAATCTAAGGCACATAGAAATCCAAATTTATGACCGAAATGGGTTTCAAAAGAATGCAAAGGAGTTAATTATTCTCAAAGTTTTCAGATTACTCATGCTTGGTAGCAAACACAATTTAAGTTATGAAAATAGTGCAAAACAAATGTATAAATAATTCTAAAGCTGTATGAAGTACACAAACATATCCCAAGCCTTCGCAGTAACTAACTGACAAACGAAGATTCATGAGCATGATGAGAAAATAGCAATGAAGAGACAAAAATAAACAAAAATAAATGCATGAATTCATGAAATGCAAACAAATCCCCTCCCCATACTTTAAACCAAACACTGTCCGCAATGTGAGAAAAGAAATATGAAATAAAGAAAGAAAAAGAAAGAAGGAAGAGGAAAGAAGGCTTCTCTGAGATGGGATCAAGGAGACGGTGGTCGTGGCGGAGGCTGAAAACCCTGACACGTGAACAGGTGATACAAAATATCTTCAAAGCGGCAGAGTCGGTGATTGGTGTGCTCCACCAAGCGCTCAATACGTGAGAGTCGGTCATGCAGATTGTGCATATCAGCTGTAGCGGGATCGAGAGCAGCGACGACATCCAGGAATTGAAAACTAGTGGGTGTTCGAGTGATCATCTGCATCCTGCAAAGGGCATCAAGATCTAAGTACTCCACATGAGAGACCTCAGTTATGTTATGGTTACCAGCAGGATCAAAATCACTCAAACGTTCAACAAGAAAAGTAATAAGTGGACCAGCAAACATAGCCTTAGAAAGGGTGGTCACCACTTTTTTAAAGTGCAAGCACAGGAGATATCCCAAATTAATCTTAAATTTGTGCTCACCACACCAAAGCAAGAACAATTCAATTTTAGACAGGATGGTACAAGAATCTTTATGACCCAAAAAATTAAAAACTAACATCCTATGAAAGAGGCGGTGGTGAGGGTGGCGAAGGGTGGTGGCTTTAAAACTATGAGGATTATTAGGTTGTGGGTCGACAGACCACTCACGATAAACCTATGCATCATCAAAGTCAGGGGGATAATCACACCACGCATAGGCATAAGAAGGCATAACCACATCAGCAGCATCAATAAAACTACAAAGCAAATTAAAGTGAGTAATAGATAAGGAGTGAGTGCGTCCCATCAAACGAAATTGAATAACATCATTAGAATAAATATGAGTCCTATTAGTCAGATTAAACTCAAATGAAGTGAAGAATTCACGACATAACTGCATAAAAATAGGACGATACAACCCAAATAACTGATCCAACCCGAGTGACTGAACAAAAGCATTATATTGATTTGCAAGAATAGGGAAGTGAGCGAAGATGTCATAAGGGAGATACTTACTTGGAAAAATAGCCTTAGAACACATGAGTTCATATCATTGTCGTGCGGCTCAGCCAATGAATCTCCCATAGGCGGAGTCAACCTCCACAGTAGCAACATTGCGGTGCTCCAAGCGAGCAGTGTTAGTGTATGTCCAAATCCCAAGACATTGTATTTCAGTTAGTTTATAATATAAAGCAATAATTTGTTCTTTTATTTTCTTGTGCAAATAAATTAACAAAGTATCCATGAAAAGTTATGGGTTCATGATGCAAGTGTGGTGACTTGGTAGTAAAACCTGAACGTTTACAAATACTATTAAAAATATCCCTAGTCGATTATTATCGTGG
>CAODLS011320540.1:0-23599 GCA_948243855.1 Flueggea neowawraea | reverse complement strand
CGGTAACTACTTAAATACACAACTTGATCCTTCCAGCCATAGTTACTGGACTGATATTCGTAATTTCTGACATGATGAAATTTAATTAACAAATTAAAGCATGAAGCGCGTGCTTAAGCATCTTCAGCCATTTTTTTTTTTGATTCCATGAATATTAATGAATATCTATCGCTTATCAATAGGTGTTGCAATTGGAGCTGGATGGCAGAGCATTGTAGCCTATGTTAACTTAACCTGTTACTACCTGATAGGGATTCCTATCGGAGTTGTGCTTGGTTATGTTGCAAATTTGCATGTCAAAGTAAGTGTTTGTTTATTCTTTATTCTGTAATTTCATAATTGTTACTGATTTCACAGTATTGAAATGTTTATCTTCTTTCTACGAATCCTTACGTTGCAGGGTGTTTGGATTGGAATGTTGCTCGGAACATTTGTTCAGACTGTTGCATTAGTTATAATAACTTGCAAAACTGACTGGGATAAACAGGTACTGTCTGTATTCAAGTAATCAAGTTTTGTTTTTTAATAAGTCTACTGGTGCTGAAATCGCCTCCAATGCGAAAATGTCAAGGGCTCAAGGAGCCAATGTATTTAAAAAGTTTGTTTTTTAATTGGAGAACTGGCGGTATCGGCAATATTTATATCACATTGAAATTTGAACTACCATTTTCCAGAAAAAAATTTGAACAACTTTAGTATCAAATAAGTAGTTACAAATAAAATAATATGGTTACCTATAGTACTGTTGCGCGATTCCCTTCTTAAATTTGATCTTAAGAACCTTAAATTTGCACTCATTCATGAACTGGTTTGATGTGCAGGTAAGTATTGCTCGTAAGCGGGTTAACAAGTGGTTTGTACCAGAAGAATCTGAAGAACAGAACAATCAGAATGCATAAGCTGAAAGCTTTTGGTGTTCATAGATAATTATTTCTTGTTTAGAAAGCATAGATTGCTAGTTCTTCTTTGATTATTTTTTGACACCTTGCCAACAGGTGATACCAAATGTGTAGTTATTGAATGGTACTAATTATATGTTGATCTTGTTTTTAGACAAATTATATGTTGATTTAGAAATCAGGGTTTCTGGTTATGTATGATTTCATTTTTCTTTCTTAGCTTAACCTAAACAGTAAATATACAAATTATTGCACCAACAATTACTGAAAGATTCTAATGCGATTTGAACATTTCTTTACGATATTTGTATTCACAGTAGTCTATAAATCCAAGAGGAAGTTTGTTGTTAGCATACCTCCATAAGTAGCCTTTAGAAAGGTCATTGCTTGAGTTGATCTGGTAAAAAAAAAAATTACTTGCTTGAGTGATCAATGCAGCCATCCTTTTGCGGAGATGTGAGACATTTTTAGAATGCGTCTTTTATCCCACGTTGCTGAGAGAGCCAAAACCAAATAGTTTATATGTTGCAACTTACTAAAGTTATTCTAGGTGGACTACACTGTTTTATCGTATTTTGAAGGTAATTTGCGAAATTTTACGCAAATCTCTTATAAATTGAAGATATTATTTGTTTCAACATGTTTCATAGTATTTTGAAAGTAATTTGTGGAACTTAGATAAGATGAAAGAATGCCATATGAATTAGATGGCTTACCACTCATCAACTCGAGAGCTTTTTTCATCGCCCTTCATGCTTTTCATAATTAATGTTACACCGCAGCCATCCTTCATATCTTGAACAATGTTTGTACATTTTTTTTACGTCTATATATTTCTGATTGAACAAACAACCAATGAGGGTTGATGTTGCTCGTCTCTCGTCGTTCGTTCGTTCTTAATGGGAACATACGTGTGTGTCGACATATTTTATAGGGCCAATTACAAGGTTACGGTAACAATAAACATGAAAATAAGCGTAGCGGCCATTTTTTATACTATAAGTTGTTTTTTTTTAAATTACAAGTATATCGTTCTATTTTTTGAAATTATAAAAATATAGTCCAGTTGTTGTTTTTAATCTTTTTCCATCATGTTTTTATTCTAGTTTTATCGATATGCAAAATAAATCTATAATTAAAAATGAGGCGTATACGGATGTGAATGCTTACTATTTCACGATACGCCATGTATTTTCTTCTATTTTCTAATATGGAACAATTTTGTATTGCCCACCTAGATGCACCCTTACCGCAACAACCAAGGGCGGAGCCATATGAAGACCAACAGGGGCTCAGGCACCTCCTTCTGCTGGAAAAGGGCCATGAGAGTAGAGAAGTGAGCCGTAACAAGAGAGAATGAGAGAGTGACGAACTATGAGGGAGAGAGAGAGAGAGAGAGAGAGAGAAGAGATCGAATCTGAAATTGCTCAAAATCTGGAAATAATTGCTCCAAATCTAAAAGCTCAACATGTCCATCTTCATCCTCTCAATATAATTGCTCCAAATCTAAAACAAGTTTAGTGGTGGGTTACAGAGAGAGAGCATAGCAGAATAAGAGGGCTTGGATGTGAAAGGTGGTGACTAGTTTGGCGAGAAAAAGAGAGACACAAATGGTGGTGGTGGGGAATATGTTGAGAAAGAGAGGAGAATGTTGGAGGTGTGGGTGGTGGAAAGTGGTTTGAGATGAGAGAGTGGTTTTATATGAGAGAGAGCGATTTTGAGAGTAGGTGGGTTGGGTTTGTTTTGGTTTTAGAGGTAGGTCGGGTTTGTTTTTGTTTTCTTAAGTGAGGTGTAGGTCGAGTTTGTTTTGATTTTTAGAGAAAGGTTGCAAGAGAGAAGAGTAATATAGTTTGTTTTGCTTTGATTTTTAATTTAATTTATATATATTTTTGTCGTACATACCGTACAGTCAGAATTCTGACTAAGCAGATTCGACCCCTGTTTAGTCAAAATCCTGACTCTACCGTTGACAACAACCTCTTTTCCAAGTGAGGATTGTCATTGAATAACATCAAAGCCTCTTTGAAGAGCTAAATCTGAGTTAGTACGAGAAGTTCATATATGCAGGTTGAATTGGAAGTTCATACCTCAAGGACTGATCAACTTACTGAATAAGAATTCTTACAACATCTTTCCATTTCAACTGCGTCTCTTTATAGATGACTTACCTTAGGGATCAATTGTTTGAAAACTGATTCAGTATTGACCAAAAATTTATGACACCATTAACATTCAGGATCATTTTATATTCTTATCCTAGTAGCTTTGGGATTTTAGAAGATAAAAGGGAAACTTAGAAAGGCATTAGATAAAACTCAGAGAAATTTAGGTATCAAATTTAGTCTACCTTTTATTGAATTGAAAGAAGTCTTATATAGACTTTAGGAGTACAACACGACAAATTAAAAAAAGAGACGTGACCTTAACAAGTGGCCACAACCTTTACAATTTTTTAAACCCGTGACTAACTTTAATAGAGCTAAAGACCTGATTTAACATAAAGACCAACACAAGGTACAATAATACATAAAAAGAGGAATCAGACTCCCTCTAGATATGACATAACAAACATAGTGGTAGACATGGTGAGCTGGCATGGCTTGGAACTAGTCTTTTCTTTTTGACCCATCAGGATTGAGGTTAGGGTTGGTGATCTGTGTCCACGTGCCTCCAGATACACTAGGATGATGTATAGGGCATGCATCATTCCATAACCAAGAAAATTCCTCTTCTGAAGTGCTATCACTATTATTGCCACCATAGTCTACATCTCTTCTGCTTGGAAATCGATACCCTAGAAGTGGCTGGACTGGAGCGACTGACTTCAATTCTTCCATTACTTCATCATAGTTTCTTGGAGGATCTTCGTAAGGACCTTTAAACATTCCAATAGAACTTGGTTGCATGCTTACTGAAGAAGAGAGGATGTTTACTTCAATAGGTCTAGTCTGGGACCCTGTCAGCATTTTTGGTGGTGGAGGTGGTGAATTGTTAACATAACATAAATGATCCACCAATTGTTCTCTTAATGCTGGATTACCTCTGATAGACTGAGGTATTGGACCCCAACTGTAACAAATATTTTGAGTCCATAAAAACCCTTGAGCATGAAGAAAATATGGATGATGGACAATATATACATTGGTAAATGGTTGACCAGCTCTTCCCATCACCTTTTCATTATCAATGGTTATTTTGAGTCTTCTTCTCCAAACTGGGATTTCATCAAACCATTCAAGAAATTTCTAGAGAAGTGAGCGATATTGTTGGTCATCATTCAAATGGTTCAAAATATCCTTTGGATCAAATTCTATGGAAATCTTATAGACAATGACAAGACACCATAAGAACCAGAGGAAGTCTTTTGTGAAATAACTAGCCATTAGAAAAGGTTTGGTCAGAAAGGCATAAGGTGGGTCAAACATGAAGTATCTGGGGATCAAACTGGTGAAGTACACTTTAGGAAGTTGGGATTTGAAGTGTTCAATGTGATTTTTGGCGTAAGTCTGGATCTGTTATGGGGTTTTCATTGAATTACGATTAGGTGAAAAATATATTTTTTGCATGGCAACCATGTATGGTGGATCAGATGGATCGGATCGACCTGCCATGAAGACAACTGGTAATGAAGTCCAAGGAAGAAGAAGCTGGGATGGGTTTTTCTTTGGACGGGATAGATAGTCTGCAATGATATTGTGGTCTCCTTTTATATGCTTCACATCAAATTCATATTGGCTAGACCAATCCTTTAGCCTTAAGCATTGACCACTCAAAATTTCTTTGTTTTTGAATTCCATAATTTTTGGAAAAGATGAATTATCCATATCAACCAAAAATTTATGTCAAATCAAATAAAATCTAAATTTCTTGATTCTGTACTTCACAGTTAATATCTCCTTGTAAACAATGTCGTAATATTTTTCTGTATCAGAAAATTGACCACTAACATGGCCATAATATTCACATGATTCTTTTTTGTCTTCTTCTAAAAGCACAACTCCCTAAAATTCATCACTAGCGTCTGTATGTAGTACTCTTTTGCCTGTACTAAGAATCTTTACAGGAGGTGGCTTTTCACAAAGCTCCTTTAGCTCTTTTACAGTTGTCATATGCTCTGGTTCCTAAGGTGAGACAATCCTTTTTAGCATCTTTGACAGAGCACTGGTGTGTTTTGCAACACGTGTGAGGAAACTTCTGACATAATTAACTATGCAAGGAATGACTAGATCTCTTTTCGGTAAGGTTTTCGTCTGGAAATTAGGCTAAGCCTTCAACAAGATAAGGCCCAATCTGGTAGTGTCCATCTTTAAAAATTGATCCAAGATATTCAATTTTGGGTCGGACCAAAATACTTTTCTTCTTGGATAACATAATCTCATACTTGTTAGCAACTGTTGAAGCAATGTTTGATGAGATTCTTGATCTTTTGAGAATAGAAGGATGTCATCAATGTAGACCAAAACTGAATAGAGGATGTGCTCAAAACTTTTGAGCAAAGCCTTCTAAAACAATGATGGAGCAACTTTGAGGCCAAAAGGTATAACTATCCATTGGTATTGGGTCGTACATGTACAAAATGCTGTCTTTGGTTTATCATCTGGATGAACTCCCAATTGCCAAAATCTTGCCTTAAGATCAAACTTTGAAAACACCTTTGCCTAGTGGAGATGAACATGTAAAGATTGAATCCTTGGAAGAGAAAATTTATCATCTCTGAGAAAGACATTGAGAGGCTTATAGTAAAAAACAAGACTCTTTTTCCCTCTAACCTGTTCAGTCCGTTTATTAACATAGAAAACTTGACAAGCCCAATCACTAGTAGTGGATTCTATTAGGCCTTGTTGTAACAGCTGTAAGCATTATTCTTTAGCAAGAGCAAGTCTGATGGTGTCATACCTGGATGAGTGGCCTTCGTTGGATTGATATCTTCATTTTTTTGAAGGGCAATCTGATAAAGAAATCAGGGTGCTTCCATAATGGTGATGCATGGGTAAAGTTGGCATGACTTTCTGAGAATAGATGATTGTACTGGATCACCATTGGATGTTTTACGTCTTCCATAATAAAAAAATTTGGATTGTAGTATAAGGCTTGAAATGTCTCTTGTCCGTATTGCTGATGTTGAGCTTCTTCAATTGGCTAATAACATCAAAGCCATCTAAAACATCTTTGCCAGTGAGCTCTGTACCAATCACCTTAATCCATATGACTGCTCCAAGGAAAATTCGAATGCCAATAGATTGTTTTGAGACATAATTAGTGGTAAAAACTTTTCCACTAGCAGTTGCAAAATGATTAGGTTGTTCTTTCCAATTGCAGGGAAAATATTTGGATTGATCATCATCTGAGCTACTCCAATATCAATGAATCCTATGACTTTCACAGGAACATCATATTTTGTTTTAAGAATTTCCATTTCCACATGAGGTACTAATAGGTTGCATTTTAGGCATATTTTAGATTGCATTTTATCTTTATTTTACATTATAAATTATTATTATTATTATTCATGTGTTTTTATGTCTTTGTGCCTATTTGGTGTTTTAGGTAGAATATTGGTGAAACATGAAGGTTTGAAGCTTTTTCTGTGCATTTCAGGCAAAAGCTGCATCTTTAGGTGACCACGTTGAAGTTGACACGCTGACCAAGTTTGACCGTTGTACATTGGGCTGCGTGCTGGACTTATAGGCCATGTTTTGGATGTGTTAGAAGCCTGATTACTCATTTTTTATGTTGGAACAATATTTTAGCATTATTATTATTGTTTTTAGCTATTTTAAAGGTAGAATTAGGTTTTCCTAATTAGGACTCATAAAAATACCCCTTCTTTTCCTCTTAGACGACAATTTTGCATTACAGAAAGGGGCATCACGGCCCACAACTCTTTTCTTCCATTTTTTTGCATGTTTCTTCTTGATTTGAGTAACTAAACAATTCTCTAGTCCAATATTTTCAAGGTTCGATCCTAATATGTTGTGAGACTTATGTTTTTAATTGTTATTGAACATTTCGAGTATTTATTCAGTTTCTGTGCTTTGATTCTTTTATTATTATTTCTGTCGGTTGATTGATAAGAGCTCGTTGATTGATATAATGGAATAATATATTGTTATTTAGGATTTACATCGTGTCACATTAGTCCTACCATAGGTAACAAATAACGTGAATTTATGTGTTGGACATTGTTCTTTGTTATGAAACTGAATAATCTAGTTTCAATGATTTACAACATTTTTGACTTCACTAGCTAGGATACGGGTCTATTTGGTTCTTACTGCTGCCATAGATTAAACCTTATCAGGACATCTCGGATGTTGTCTAGTGGTTAAGGAAATAGTTTGCAGGGCGTCCCAGACCTATCAATTAGGTAAGAGGAGATTTGTTAATTGAGTGCATCACTGTTAACTATTACCATGTTTATTTGAATGCTTGATGTTTATCTTTCGTGTTTGTGATCAACTGAAAGAAAGAGCGGAGAAGTACATTGACCAAACATTCATTATTGATTTCATCATATTTTCATCGTTGCGTTTTTATTGTTTTTCCAATCGCAATCTCTAATTTAGTTTCTTTACATTCTCGGCTTCACTCATATTTCAACAACTTTATTTTATCTTTGTTTTCGGCAAGTAAATAAGCTTTACCAATTTCTGTGGATTCGACCATGCTCACTGCTATATACAGAATTATAATTTTTGAGTAGGTAAATTAATTTGTTAGTTTGACATCCACCAAATTTTGGCGCCATTGTCGGGGATTGGTGTCAAAGTTTATTTATTTGTTATTTTTGTTGTTTGCGTTGATTTCTTTTTAGCAGCTAAAAAAGGAAAAAAAATTGTTTCAATCATGGATAGTGACTTGCATTACTTTGGGTTCAACCAAGATCCATACGAGGTAAGCTATTCTAAAATTCAATATTCGCTTTCAAATATAATTTCTACATTGGATCAAACGAATTTCAGGAATCAAGTGCAGTCATGTAGAAATCATGCTTCTCTAAGCTATCAAAGCAACATGTTCTCAATGCCTCAATATAACTCATTCTCAAATTCTTTTTATGACTCTTATGGCTGTTATGATAATGTTGACCCTTATTTACGAACTGACAACTCAGGATGGTGCGACTGTCTTTGGACATGACCATGTCAAAATCAATAAAATGCTGATAGAGGTAAGTAACAATGTAGAAACTCAAATTCTAAATTCTGATCCAATTTTTGTTTGTGAGGATGACCTAGTCTGCCCTAAGAAGTCAATTGAGTGCATAAATGATGAGAATGAAAAAGGTATGAAGGAGACATTCAGAAAAATTGAGGTAAGAACTTCGTTACTTGATTCAATTGATCATGAGCCTAAATTTATTGAATTTCTTAACGAATTTTGCACCAAGAAAAAGTAAGAACCAAGGGAGAACGTGGTGGATGTTCCTGAAAATTCTTCAGCCCTACTTTATTAGAGATTACCTCCAAAGAAGAAAGATCTAGGTATGTTCACTATTCTATGCACCATTGGAAATATAAATATAAAAAGTGCAATGCTATATCTTGGTGCTTCTATTAGTGTTATGCCTCTTTTCATTTATACACAGTTGAGTTTGGGATCAATGAGAGAAACAAGAGGTGAAATGTTGTTAGTTAATAATTCTAGCACTTACCAGAAAAGAATGGTCAAGGATGTTTTAGTGCAAGTTGATAGTTTGATTTTTTCCACTGATTCTTATATTATGGACATGGATGATGAGGACTCTCATCATTCATCACTAATTTTGTTAAAAAGATCATTCCTTAGTATTACAGGTGAAAAACTTGATGTGCTGAATGGTGAGATCATCTTTGAGATTTGGGAAAAAGTGGTGCATTTCTATATTAATCCAGGATGAAAATTTCAAGTTCGTCCAGCAAAGACGACGTAAAAGAAGCGCTTCTTGGGAGGTAACCCAAAGATTTTATTGTTTTTCTTTTATTTCAATCAAATTCAGTTAGTTTAGTTTATTTTATTTTTGTGTTTTCCTTCAAAATTTGTCCTAAATTTATTTTTTTTATTTGATCACACTTGGTCTATAGTTCTTGTTGAATTTTTAGTGATCAACAAGGTGAAAAATGAAGAAATAAATGATAAGGTGTAATTCAAAAAAAAAAGGAGCTAAACGATGCACAACAAGAAGTTATTGGGTCAAAATCAGGTCAACATAAGGGATGGTAAACTTGTAATTTCTAAAAGAAAAGATACAACCACATGGTCAAACCTAGTCAAACCAACGATGACAATTTTGTAAATAAGTGGAAATCCTACAATGTGAAGCAACCCTAATTCAAAATTGGGATTTTTGGGACCACAATCCATCTTCTTCGTCTTTCAAAACTTCTTGTTGCCCCATACCCATTCGTCAACACCCACTCTGCCACGTTTCATATATCTTCATCAAAATCATTATATCAACTATGGAGAGTATGATGGAGAAGATGATGACTAAGCTTGAAAACATCCGTCAGAACATTGCTCACGTCTTTTCCTGTCAAGGCCATCCGGCGCCTCCACATGCACCATCACCATGATTCCAGAGAAGATTTCTTTCACTACTTCCTTTACTTTTAATTTTATGTTGTCTTTACACATTGGGGACAATGTGGATTTTAAGTGTGGGGAGGGAGATTTTAGTGTTTTGCATGTTTGTTGATGTAATCTTTTACTTTTATTAGTTTCTGTATTTTGTTGAAATTTTTTGAATTTTTCAGGTATTTTATATGTTTGTTACATAGTAGCATGGTTTTGAAGTGTTTGTCGTTTAATGCATGTTGTGTTTTCTATTCTAAATTCGTCATGCCCATGTCGAAAGCATGTTGCATTATGCTTCTCAGTAATGATTCAAAACCTTAGGTATCTTAAGATCCAAAAATCTTTATAAACCCATTTTTGTTGTAAAGATCATTCCTTAGTATTGTATGTGAAAAACTTGATGTGCTAAATGGTGAGATCATCTTTGAGATTCAGGAAAAAATGGTGCATTTCTATATTGATCCAGGATGAAATTTTCAAGTTCGTCCAGCTAAGATGATGTAAAAGGAGCGCTTCTTGGGAGGCAATCCAAGGTTTTTATTATTTTTGTGTTTTGTTATTTCTGTTTTGATCATTTTAATTATTTTGTTGTTTGATTGACCCAGCAAATTTTATGCCTTCATGCTTTGATTTATATTTTTTGAGGATTTAATGACATTTGTCTTGGAGAATGGTTTTGTTTTAATGTGCAGGTGATGAAATCAAATTTAAAATGAAATTTAAGTGCGGGGAAGCTCCAAGGGATGACACGCACATTAGAAGGTGAAACGCTCGTCACAAGGTGGTTGGGTTCAAAGTCAAAAGGCTGTTGTTTTCGTTAGAACAGCAAAGGAAGCAAAACGGTGTGCATCATTTATGTGAGACAGCGTCGTTTCCAATCAGGAGTTGTCAGGCCCTTCAAACCAATGAGTTGTTGCCAAAATAGGAGGCCAATTTTCGAGAGAAGGGTAGTTAGGTCTTTTGAACTCAATTTTTATACCCTAATTCTCTGAATTGGGACCACTTTACATCTCAATCCCAAAACTCTTCCCATGGTTCCCTCTGATGTTGATTGTCTCCCTTATCGCCAAAGCTGCCTTCTCTAAAGCACACCTTACACCATGTCGTACACCAAATCATGAGCTCGATTTCATGGCCAACCGCCCCTACAGCCTCAAGATGCAGTTGGACCGCCCAAGTCGCCTTCACCGATACACCAAAGAAGCTTTCTTTTACTCCTTCTCACTTTTATTATTTATATTGTTTGATTGCACATTGAGAACAATGTGAATTTTAAGTGTGGGGATGGGGATTTTGTGTTTTTTTTTGTGATAATTTGTTGTTTTTGTTTGTGATTGTTGTTTTTCTATGATTTTAGTGAATTTTTCAATTTTTTGTAACTTATTTTTCTTGTTTGTTACGTAGTTGCACGTGTGCATGGCATTTTTTGTCTTTTCTACATCAATTTTTAGTACTGTACTACATGTCTGCATGCCCATGTCATAATCATGTTTCAATTTTGTTGCATTTTCATATTGCATATGGGCATCCCTTACTTTGTTTCAATGTATAAACTTGTCCCTAATGATTTGATGATTTGAAACTTTAAGCATCTTAGAGTCCAAAAATCTTAAAATACCCATTTGTGTGAAACTTGGACTTCTATGCATCTTAACTTCAAGATTAAATAGTCTCTAGTAGTAAAGCCAAGAAGGATTAGTTGGATTCACACACAAACCCATGTGAGAAATTTGAGACACAAACACTTTATTTTCTTGATGTGTGATTAATCATTCATAGTAGGACTCTGTTGGGATTTATTATAGAGTGCATTTAGAAGACCACATCATTTTAATTGAGACACCGAAACGACAAAAGGCATTGTTTGTTAATCCTTTGTGTTATCCTTTTCCATCAGTATCTACCTTTTTATGTATGTCTATTGTTTACCCCTTTTGAGCCATGTCTTTTTCTTTGATTTTAAATATGTTTTTAACCCATTCCTATTTTTTTTCAAAAACTTTAACATTTGAAACACAAGTTGGGAGACTTTTATTAGTGATACTACGCCGAGTTAATTACTATGTTAATGCTTTGATTTAGTTTGATATAAACATGTCTTAGATATGATCTTTGTGCTTCAATTGTAAGGAAACATGGCTGGCAATTTGATGTATTTGTTGGAATGTGACGTGCTTTATTCAAAACAAAAAAAAAAAAAGAAAAAAAGAAGAAGAAAAAAAGAGAGAAAAACAATGAAGAAAGGCAATGTTATTAATAGTCATTTGTTTCGGGCAGCCTTGTTTTTTTAAGCTTGAACATGTATTTATTTTGGTTTGCATTAACTTGGTATGCGTATGTTAGTGGCAATTATCAGTTGAGTTTATTGTATGTTCTCTTAGCTTTATAAACCCTTGTTTTTAGCCCTGTTACAAGCCTTTGTAAAGTCTTTTTTGATCGGTTTTTTGGTTGAATTTTATTAGTGGTTACGCTTTGACTTTATTCTATATTTTGGAAAAACTTGCTATGAATTGATTTGAGTGTAAACAATTACACCTGAACACTTTGAGAGAAAGAGTGAAACTTGTGAGGGTGTGAATTTGGCTATCTTTTGGGGCATTACTAGTATGGAGACAGTCTTTTTAAAGTTGTTGGGTATCCTGGCAATAGTTGTGTTTTCTTTTGAATATACAATGCATATCAGTTTAGGTTCTTCACTACATAGGCGTAACAAGGGTGATTGGGATTTGAAGTTCTTGATGGTTTTAAAATATTGAATGCTTGAGGACAATCATTGTTTAAGTGTGGGGAGATTTGATAGGTTGCATTTTAGGCATATTTTATGTTGCATTCTATGTGTATTTTACATTACAAATTATTGTTTCATGTGTGTTTTATGTTTTGTTTGCTTCTTTGGTATTTTAGGTGGAATATTGGTGAAACATGAAGGATTGGAGTTATTTCTGTGTATTTCAGGCACAAACTATATTTCTGTGTGACTACACTGTAATAGCGGCGTTGACTAGGTTGACTACTATGCACTAGGCCATGTGATGGGCTACTGAGCCTCGATTTTGGAGCCTTTTGGATGTGATTGAAGACTGATAACTCAATTTTGCTGCTGGAACAAAACAATTAGCATTATTATATTATTTTTATTACCTATTTTTAAGGGGATTTAGGTTTTTCTAAGTAGGACACACACACCCCACAATTATTTTATTTCATATTTTTCATGTTTCTTCTTGGTTTGAGTAGCTAAACAATTCTCTAATCGAGGTATTTTCAAGATTTGATCCTAATATATTGTGAGATTATTGTTTTTATGTGTTATTGAGTATTTGAAGTATTTATTCAGTTTCTCTGCTATAGTTCTTTTATTATTACTTCTGGTGATTGATTGATAATGGCCAGTTGATTAATTGATTCAAATAATATATAATTATTTAAGATTGATAGTGCATCACATTAGTCCTAATCTAGGTAACAAATAATGTGAATTTATGTGTTGGACATTGTTCATTGTTATGGAACTAAATAACCTGATTTAAATGATTCACAACGTTTCTAGTTTCACTGGTTAATATAGAGGTCTCTTTCGTTCTTACTACTGTCATAGATTAAACATTGTCAGGGAATCCTAAGAGTTGTCTATGTTGGATCATGGGTGATCAACATTAAGTTCCATTCATATTTTGATGATGAACAAAAGGTTTTGATGATGAGCAAAACATTTGATTTGAAGAGAAACATGTTGAAAAACTTGAAATCATGAAACAAGCTGTTGAAGCAGTCAATGTACATTACAATGAGTATAACACACGTCACAGTAGGACACAACGTACGTTATTGTTTCAACGTACGTCAAAAAGAGGTGAATTGCAAGCAAAGGCTACCGGATGACATGGGAGAAAATGTAATGTACGTTATATAATGATAATGTTCGTTATTTAGAGGTGTGACATGAACAACGTACGGCTTGGACATGAAACATACATAATCTGGTTTAGAAGCATGATCAGCGTATGTCTTGTAATGGCAACTTATGTTAGTTGCGTAACAGAAAGCTGCAGAAGCATTAAATGCACTCCAATGGCTATATTCTTCAAGTCAACGTTCATATGGCATGGGAATGCTATAAATGCATCAACAGAAGGCCAAAAACGTGTTGGGCAACATCAAAATTCATTGTGCCAAACTTCATATCAATTCCAATCAAGAAAAACATCAATTCAAGCTAGAGATCAAAGTTCAAGCATCAAACTCAAATATTCAACTCTACCATAAAGCTTCATTGCTTGTAAACACTTTGAAAGTGTGAGATATGTTTGTTGTAAGCCTATAGAAAACAACGTTGTAGAGATTTGTTGTGAACCTAAGGACAACATTATGTAGGCATTGGAGGTGTTGAGTCGGGAATCGACCTCGTGTATTGGCTTTGTTGGATTGAGCCGTAATCAAACACCGTTATAATGGAAATCCTAAGTGGTGAGACTTAGGTAGTAGACATAGGCATCGAGTTGGCCGAACCACTCTAATTATTGGTGTTCATTTTTCTCTTCCTTTCTCTCAACTCATATCAAGGACCGAAAATTCTCCAACAAGTGGTATCAGAGAGGTCTCCGTTCTTGAATGCTTAACATCCTTGGAGCAAAGATCCGCATTGAAGAAATGGATTTCGGTCCTCCTACTCCATGTGTTCCCAGTTCCTCTCCTAACATTCCTTCTTACTTTAATGGCTCAAGTTTTATTTCGTGGAAGAAGAAAATGACCATTTTCATCCAAGCCTATGATATAGAGATTTTCAAGGTTATTGCTCTTGGTCCAAAAATTCCTAAGAATGAAGATGACACACCTAAGAAGTATAAAGACCAAAGATGAAGATTGGAAGTGTCTTAGTATAAACTCTAAGGCTACTCAACTGTTACATTGTGCTTTAAGTCAATAAGAGTACAATCGAATTTCCTCTTGTGAGCATGCCAATGAGATATGGGAAATGCTTGAGGTTACGCATGAAGACACAACTCAAGTCAAGGAAACAAAGATTAATATGATTATACATGACTATGAGTTATTCACCATGTGAGAGGATGAAAGCATTAACAACATGCTTGATCACTTTGCGGGAATTACAAATGGTCTTGCCTCATTTGGAAGATCAATCTCTAGTAGCAATAAGGTGAAGATTTTGAGGTCTTTGCCACAAGAATAGAATGCAACGGTCACCGTCATCATGGAGTCTAAAGACTTAAACTCATTGGAGTTTGGTGACTTAGTTAGATCACTCATAAACTATGAGATTGTGCTAAGGTCAAAAGTTGAAAGGACTAAGCATGGCAAGGCATTGAAAGCTTCCACTCATTTTCAAAAAGAGGAGAGTGAGGGAGAAACGAGTTTAGATGAAGAGGAGGTTTTTTGAAAATCATTTTAGGAAAGTATTATGAGTATAATTTCTTGAATAAATATTACATTTTGATATTTATTATAACTTTTGTAAAAGGTACTCCGTTTTGAGATTTTGAGATATTTTCTATAATAAGCATTTTATCTAAATTTCTGAATACTTTATGAAACAAATGTTCTGTTGGGAGATATTTGTATTTCTGAAATAAATATCTATTGTTCGTTAGGTTTTAAAATATTGTACAAGTTTTCTATATATATATATATATATATATATATATATATATATATATATATATATATATTATGTTGCAAGTTTTTTGTGTAAATATTTTGACTTGGGACACCCATGCTACGGGGTTAAACGTAGCATTTGATATACCAATGTGAAAACTCAGTTACCAAGGTAAGTGGTGACCGTGTGTTTGGAGCAACACACGTAAACTATATTCTAGTGGCGGAGTCCATGAATGATTGGATTTGGATTAGTGGCAAAATCCACGTATGATTTGATTTTGATTAGTGGGCGTAGTCCATGTTGACTTTGATTCTGACTTTGGTCCCTTGTCAGATATTTTTGGGATTTTATGATTTATAATAAATGTGGTGAGTATGTGTTATTGCTCATCTTCCCATAGTATATTATTATACTATAGTCTGACGGGGTATATCTTGCTGGAGCACGTGGACTGCAATGTTTGCGGGTGTACTTAGATCAGTTATGTCTGTTACAACTTCGAGACCCTTAGAGTGGACGGAGTACTATTTTTGAGCCCCTACGGCTATGAGCTGTTGGCCCTCTTGAGTCGGGTATTGTTTGGACTCTTGAGACTACTAGTTATTTTGATCTAATCTAGTCAAAACATTTTTAATATAATACGAGTGTATGATTAATGATTATCATATCTATTTTGTTCTGCATAACCTATGCATATGACTCTGTATATATGTCTGTAGCATGCTTCATCTGTCTTCTGATATATTAATCATTTTGCATGACTGTATGTTGTTTGCCATTTGTGCAAATGTTTTTGAAATAAATTTTTGAAATACTATCTATATGTATACAGGTGTATACTGTTAGTATATGACTATATAGGTGCATGTGGTATTTTCTAAAAATATTTTCAAAACGATTTATTTGATGCACGTATGAGGCGATCTAGAGTGTCGTTTTCTCACTGATTTTACTCATCCTCTTCCCTAAACATTTTTTAGGTGATTTCGTTGATAGGGGTTCTTTGTCATTCTATGCTTGGTGAGGTATTTTTAAGTTGCAGTTATTACCCTTTGGTTAGGGCCCAGTTATTTGTTTTGTTAGGTACTCTACATCGAGATACTTGTGGGTGTATGATTTTGTATAAATATTTTTTGTATCTTAGAATGATTTTCAAATTTAGAAATATTATTATTATTATTATATTATGGAAATTTAAGTTTTAAAGAACTTGGATTTTTGCTTAGTTATTAAATATTTTCAAAATGGTTTTAAATTTGGTTGTAATAGATTTAAATATCAATTATGTTCTCTAAGGGTTGTGTAAGATGGGCCAGCTTCCATAGACAGTTCGTCTCGTACACCGGTCATGGTCTGAAAATGGGTCGTGACAATTACAAAGTTGTGTGAAAGAGGGAGTCTGTGTGGTGAGAAACCTATATCTTCTTCTATCAACTCTTCATTGGTTCTTCAATTAGGTGGCAGAGTTGGTGTGAGAAAGAGAGCAATGGTGACAGAGAGAGAGAAGAGAGATCGTGGAGAGAGAGATGCATCGAGGGAGAGAGAGAAGAGAACGATGGTTTTGGGATGAATAGTCACGACCCATTTCCGGACCAGGACCAACGTACGAGGCAAAACGAACCGGATGCTCGGCTCATCTCGCACAAGCCTCGGAGAACATAACATTTATCCAAATTCTTATTATTAGTCATCTTGTTAATCATATTAAAACAATTTAACAAATATAAAACTTTAAAAATAATATATTGACTAATAAAACAAGAATCGTAATATCAAAAATAAAAAAATATATAATTATAAGTGAAATTGATTAAACCAATATACAGAACCATAACCCATTACCTGGTGTGGAGCATCTAATATAACAGAACCTCGAGCCAAACAATGGGGCACTCATTGCTGGAAAAGACGGCTAACTGAGCAAGATAGATTGGATGTTCGCTATCAACCACACCTGAAAAATGCTAAAAGGAATGGGGTTAGAAGACACAGTAAGGGATGATGCTCTAATCGCCTCCAAGACTCACATAGACCATTTTGAAAATGTTTTAAAAAATACCACATACAGATATATTCATATACATGCTAATACAGATAGTAGCATTTTCGAAAAATCATTTTGAAATTGTTCGTACCCTCAGCAAACAACAGACAATCACACGGAACAAAAAAACAAATAAATATCTAAATAAAATCATTTAATTCCCAAATCATAATTGGAATATAATATTTGCTTCCAAAACATTTACTGAGAAAAGTTGTGTTGAAAACCAAACAAATACTTATTTTTGAAAATATTCAATAAGATACTAATATAACTGACGGGACCAAAAGCAGATGAATGAAGTCGCTCGGACTGTATAATAGCCACTTAGGCATGAATAGGCCCCTTAGGCACTGAATATGGTCACTTAGGCACTAAGTATAGCCACTTAGGCAACTAACAAAACATTGGTATACCAAATGCTATGATATCTCGTAACTAGGTGTCACATATGAGAATACTTATATAGAACATTTATAACTCAAAAAAATATATTTTTATAGAAAACTTATATATATATGCTCAAACCAAATAGGCATACAGAATAGAAGGTTATTTCAAAAAACACAAATATTTTCAAAGCGAATTATTACCGAAGTTATTTGCTATTTCAGAACTAAAAGCTTATATTAGAATTTATACTTGAAACCCAACAGAATATTCGTTTCAAAAAAAAATATTTAAAAATCTAGATGAAATATCTGTTACAGAAGATATCTCAAAATTTCCAAAGCAAAGTATTTATTACGAAAGTTATAATAAATATCAAACGTAATATTTGTTCCAGAAATCGTGATCATAATAATTTCTCAAATTGATTTTCACAATCGAGGTTTTTCACATAAATTAGATTTTTAGGATTACCAATCATTTAGTTATTCTAGATTACATGCAAATGTCAGATACATAAAAAACATATATGATTTCAGAAGACACAACCTAAGTGTCAAAACTACTGACGCACTCACTTAGACGCCAAACTAATAATCAAATCGTGGTCCATTGATGAATGGTTGGTCGTCTCCGAAACCGAACTGAGCTGAATACAAAATTTATTACAACAGACATCAGATATGGTAATTGTGGCAAATACAGAATGTAAGAGATGCAAATGCAGACCTAAACCTCGACGATGTTAGAAATCCTATTTCGATCAAAAGTTTAACACTCACTTTGAAAATCGAACTTCGATGTAAAATTACAATTCAATCCTTAAATTTTCTAAATTTTACCAAACAGTCTCCCAAGTATGCCAAATTGCAATATGGTCCTCAAAGTTATGCAAAATTACATTGAGGTCCTCAACTTTTCATAATCTTACTTGAATCCACTAAATATCCAAATTTATAATTTGTTCTTCAAAAATATCAAATTTACCTTCCAAACCTCAGCTTATCCATATTTACAAAAATATATCCAAAGTCTCCAAAATTATACTTTTAGCTTGAGGCAAGAAATATTTACAAACATAAATTGAACTCGTTCCAACTGTTAACAATCGAATCTAAATACATATCCTAACTCCCCTTAACCTCCTAAACTCAAATCAAACCTCAAAATTATCAAAACCACACATCTAGCCCACAAAGTTCAAATCTTTATTTGTGAACCTAAACCAAAATTCTTCCAACTCATCAAATCAATACTTCCAATGATCATGCATTATTCCTAGGCATCCAAATCCATCTAACATTAATCAAATTAGGCATATAACCCCTCAAAATCAATCAAACCCGTAGCTCCTCAAAACCCGTTTGAAAAAAAATCCAAATCTACATAAAAATCACTTTTTTACATCAAAAACTCCTCCCAAGCATCAACCCATACACCCAAACATTCAAATCCATCTCAATCATCCAAAATCCATCAATAATCCATCCAATATCAATAAAAATCATATTTATCAATCACCAAATAAACCCAATCATAAAAGCAATAACCCATATGATAAAATGTGAAAGGAAAGGAAGAAAATCACAAAACTTACCTTAATCACCCAAAGATTCAATGAAATTGGCAGAGGAGAGAGCTTAGACACTCTAAGGCTTTGTGGTAGTTGAAAATGAGATGGACGCAATCAATTAAAGTTAAGAATGAAGTATTTATTGGTCTAGGGTTTGAATAAAATCAGAAATCACGTATTTGCCCCGAAAAATGAGACACGACCGTAAAAGAGCCACGGCCAAGGCCTTCCAAGACACGGGCACGAAATCATGTCTATGTCTCGAGGCAATAAAGACATGGCTAGAACATGGTAAGACACGAGCAAAATTTCTTAGGCGTATCCCAGGCTGTAGACTCAAGAAACGATATGTTTCACGGCTGAAAACTCTTTGTTTGATCGCACAAAGGTCAAACATGATCAAAGAACCTTGAATCAACTTAAAACCATCATTTTTCATTATAAAAAAACATGAATCTAATGATTCAAACCTCAAATCAAAATTGAAGACAAATCAAGACTCCAATCACAGTCTAGGCAAAAAGCGAGAGATGTTACATGAACAGTGATGAGACGGTGGTTTGGGGTAAAATGGTCCTTAAAATTTACATGATAATAGGATTATGTGCCACATTAACAAATATGACGTTATGACATGGCACGTTAAAAAACAAACGGAGTTAAGAGTGAGGAAATATAACGACTAATTTTGAAAGTCTAGAAACTGAAAGTGAGATATCAGTATATCCGAGGGACCATGATGAATTTTACCTACTATATTTAAACTCAAGAATGAGAGTGAGAATTAGTGGGACTCTAATTGCTGTTGTTTGGTTGATTTAAATACACTCAGAAATCAGAATTCTATTACCTTTGAATGGGATTGATCCTTTCTTTCCCATCAATCCCATCAATCAACTTGATAATATCCATCTCGTCGTCCTCTCCTTGCGACATATTTCGCATAAACTTCCCTTGACAGCCCAGGAGTGTAGAGCTAGGTTTTTCCAGACGGGAAACACTAGCAACAACTTTTTTTACACTTTCTTATATACTCTAAATTAAAATTTAGCACGTGCTGTTTACGGTCTTTATTTGTTCAATAATATTAACTTATCTTTTAACATGTCTCTCTTACCACATCGTTCAAGAAATCAAGGCAGCTGTACTAATTTATGAAATTTTTTATTAAATGAAACATAAAATCTAGAAAAATACTCTCAAGAAAATATAATGTTCAGCAAGACCATACATCTTTAAGTAATCATCTAAATCACGAGAGCAGGCATTAGAAGAAATATTTTTGGGATGCTTAAAGGAGAATGGGGTAGAAATCTTACAAGATACACCTTAGTTGCATCAATAAATAATTTTGAGTTTAGAATAACTAACTATGCAACCTAAAACAACAGTTCTATGGAGCAGTAACCTTCCAATCGACTGCTCTATAGCATTTGCACTAATAAAAGGACTACCAATTTTGCACTACATAGAGATGAATTCATTAACATAATAAGAAATAGGATGTCTATATTCTGTTTCAGCTAAACTAGATTCTCAATGAGACCAGTGGATATTCCACACCCCAAAGCTTACTTTTCCACCCTGGCAACTCATTTCTATCTCCTGAATAAGATGCACCAGAAAACTGGGTTTTATCAGTTGACATCCAACGTATTTGTAGCTTAGATTTGCAAGACCAGTCTTGGTCCTCTTCAATTACCTTGTTGGGGAATTATAGCATGACATTAGTTGATGGTTTGTGTCCCGGTAGCCACAGATGCTGCATTACCGATACAGCAATATACTGCAACCATAAACCTAATTAAGCATCTCCGAATGCAAGTTCCTTTTACACTGGTGGAGATGATATGATCTTTCGAATGTTGTTGTACAGAAGCTTTCCCTATGGTTGAACTGTTGCATGACCCTGCTAATTCATAAGATGAGAAAATTTTAGACAACCAAAGGGCACCATAACAGACAGTAAACTGATGACAAAAGGCTAAGGGAGGAGAAAAATATAAATAAAATTCAATTATTTTGTTTCTGATCTGATACCTATAAGGCCATCACTTCTGCAGAATCATATCATTGTGAACAATCAAGTTGCCCAGAAATTGTGTATAATGATGAGCTAACCCAGACGAAGGAGAAATGCGCTTTGAAATTCAATGTGGGCTAAATAAACTTCTTTTGCAAATTTTTTTAAAATAATAATATTCAAAAAGTTTAAAAGCTTTTTCCTCTGGAAAGCAAAGTACTTACTGACTCATGACTAATAGACTAGAACTAAAAATGCTCATTGGGCTAATAAGAGTATGCATTTCTATCATACCTTTACTCGGTCAACACAAGTCTTCAGAAAATAATCTTTCTCAACCAAACAGTGAGGCATGGCTAGCCTTTTAAATTCTTTTCTCTGACTCACTGATAGAAACCAAAGCTTGAATCATCTCAGAAAAAGCTTCTCTGAGGAATAAAAAGAAGTTGAAATTGTACTTGGAAGTTTCTTTGATAGCTTTTTTTATGCGCAGGAGATGCTGCTTCTGAGCCATGTACGGAAAAGCACACGACCACCAGGACTAGCACATGATTCAAACATATTCCTTTCCAATAGAAAAATAGCACATGCTTCTCTCGATCTGTGACCTCCTCTTCCAGTCACTCAATCTCAGGAACTACTTTGCCTGAAATTGACCAATGGTAGGAAAATATTCTAAGTTCATCATTCATGAAAGTGGAGATTGCATACAGTACAAACAAGCAAGACATAACAATATTGATATCTACACAAATGAATTTTTAAGCATAATTTTTCAGGGGAAAATATTTTTGCTGCATATTAGAATGCAAAAGAATAAGTGAACATTACAAATATAATGGGGCAACTTCAACTATTCAATATACATTCCCTGAGATCGAACTAATTTCTTAATTTACAGTCTTATATAATTCACTGGAAATGCACTGGAAGCAGCAAAATGAAACAACACAAGCTCAAGGAAAGTTTAAATTAACACAGTTAAGCAACTATCTCAAAGATGAGATTTCGTTATTACCTCTCCCATAAAACAATAACCTAAGATTACCATCCACAGCAATATCTTCTTAAACTTCAAAAGAAATAAATAATATTAGCCAAAGAATCTTAATTCCATCATGGCAGTTGTACCGTATTCACATTAGGATTACTTAACTATTTATACCATTCTTAATTTGTCGGATCCAAAAATTTTAATTGTAATGGTGGTGCTCAATAGTCAATTATCACTCTAATTCTGTAGATAAAAAATTATTAAAAAAACTTTGATTTTCTTAAAATAATTCGTACGACATAGTGGTACAGTACAACGCAACAGCTTAAGTCAAAAAGATAAGAAAGTGAAAAAAAAAAGGAAGTAACACTTTGATTGCACATATTCACGTAAATACTTATTCTCGAACTCCATCTCAACCAAAATCTATTAAGCCATCACCTAACTAATTCAAGTCAAACATGTCTTTGAAAATTCTAATAAACAAGCACACCAACAAAAACTATCAAACCATACCAACAAACCACACACACCTATTATTGATCATATGTGCTGTGAAAGGACATGAAGAAGAGGATAAGAACTTCAGTCTCTCCTTACCAGCATCGTCAATTTCATACAAATTAGATCCATCCATTTCACTCTTCATTTCAAAAAAAAAAAAAACTGAACCCAAAAGGACAAAACACGTTTTCCACAGACTCACCAATTGATCAAAAACCTTTAAAACGAGCAACTTGAATTCAATTTTAACAAGAACCCAATAACAACAGCAAAAGGTTGCAAATTTTACATGTTATTTGAGGATTCATAGCTCAACATGAGTTCGGTCAGAAAATTTTTACCTTGAACTTTCGTGACGCAAGAAACTTTAAAATTGACCTCAGAATCGGAGCCGAGCTCCCACCATGCACCATCATTTTCTTCTAGCGTTTCACCATCGCCACTGTCATCAATGATTCCATCCAAATTGTCAACATCTTCATAGTTGCTACTCTCATGGTCATCAAGCTCATCAACCATGCCATTTAAATGTTTCTCCTCCTCTGGATTGTATTTCCACTCCAATCTCTTCAAAATATCACGGTCCTTCCACTGCCCCACCACTGATGGAGCCTCTTTCTTAGCCTTCCCCATCAAAATTTCCTGCCAAGAAAACCCCGCATCTGCAACCCTCTTCAATGCCCCATCATTAATGTCTCCCACCACAACTGTATTGAGACACCTCAACTTGGCCTCTTTCAAAACATCAACAAAATCTGAATCATCTGATACAAGCACCAAGCAGTCGGCTCTCCTCTTATCCATCAGATCAACCATATGATCTCTCAATGCCACATCCGCTGCCTTTGGCTTATTGGACACAGTCCTAACCCAAAAACCAGCCCTTTTTAACTCATCAGCAAGACCATACCCCACTTTCGGAGTCAAAAAATTTCTCCCCGCATTTCTATACTTCTGCATTTTCATAGCATACTTAGCAACCAAATTAACCCTCCT
>CAODLS011320501.1:0-11066 GCA_948243855.1 Flueggea neowawraea | reverse complement strand
CAAGGAAAGACTTAGGTAATGAATCAGATTATATGGCAGTTTTTTATTTGTTGAACCTTTGTTGAACAATTATGTTTTGCCACAAACTTAAGCCTTGTTTGTAGTAAAACTGATGATACGTATAGGGAAAAAAAGTGAAGTTCCTTGAGATATGTAACTTGACATTCAGTAAGCCATAGTAAACAGTTAAATGTATTTTTGACTAATCAATAATTATATCTGAATAACTATACCTTTTTAAGTACAATGATTCAGTTCAGGTTATTATGTGTTACTACTTCTGTTTGAGATGGCCTTGATTGATGTTGTCATTGTTATATACTGAGTTCTGTTTTCTGTTGACTTCCTAAATGTTTGGTCTGCCTTCTATTACCAGAGCGTTTAAGTCTCATACGTCAGCAAAGGGCAGAAGCTGCTAAGAAGAGAGAAGAAGAGAAGGCTGGTAAGTAATATATTAAAAACCTTCATAAGGTGCTCTGTCCCCCATATTATGTTACTTTCGTCCTGTTACTTGTATATTTTTTTTGTTTCAGCCAAAGAGCAGAAGAAGTTAGAAGCCTGGAAATAACATTCGAAGAAAAGGGAAGAGAATGAAGGCGAAGCCCCCCACAACATTTATATTCCCGTATGGCTGCTTTTTGCTAATGTTTCACAATTAACCAGTTATTATGCCTTTGGAAGCAGATAGATATCACATAATGCTTTTCAGAAGAACATTAATTTGTACACAAGGTGTTTGCATTCTTTTTTTTACTTATATTGCAAGTTGAAGGAGGAGCAGATGATAACAACCTATACTCACTGGCTCTCCCTGTGTGTGTTCTTTGTGTTGCATGAAATTGCAGGTCACTAATTTTTTTTCCCTTCAGAAATTGACTAATTTGTAGTTAGATGGTTCAGCCATATCTAGCATGTATAGAAATAGAGCAGAAATGGCAAATCCCTTTTCCGGGAAATGGCATAGACGTGAAGCAAATCAAATATCTCATACCTGGCATCGGCCTGAATGGATGGGAAAATTGGGAATATGGCCTGTATACTCCTATCCTATTTAAAATCTTACCAAAATAAAATTGTGTGTTTTGGAGATTTACATATTAGTGATCTCTTCAATAAGAATTTATAGAATCATCAGTTTTAGTTTTGAAATTTTAAGTACACGTCCAACAAATAAAAATTACAACCAAATGGACTTTTGTTTATATTTATTGATGTTTATAATTTACGGATTTGTTTGTATATGTTTATATGTTATTTATATATGTTTATATGTTGTTTATACGTTGTTTCTTATTCATATATTGATTGGAATTGATTGAATTTTGTTTATAAACAATATATCAACAATGTATAATAATATATAAATAAGATGTTTTGAATTTTAAAATAATAGAACAATATAAATAACAAATCAATAATATGTAAACAAAAATTTTACAATTTTAATATATTATTGATCGTTTGTTTATATGTTGTTTACATGTTTATGTGTTGTTTTTTGTTTGTATATATTTAGACTTGATTGAATATTTCTCATAAACAACATATAAATATAACATCTCAAATTTTAAAATAAAAGAATAACTTAAATAATAAATTAATAACATTTTAATAATATATAAATAACTGAAAATATTAAAACGTGTATTTGTAATAAGTGTACTTAATTCGTACAGAAAATTTATTGGGTATATTTACGTAATTATTACTTTTTGGGGGTGTAAACACTTGACGTTTGTGACTTTGGTTAATGTTTTTGATAATTCGGTAAACGTATGTGCAATTAACCGGACGTTTTCAGGCTCCATCTGGAGCCATGGAGACAAGTGGCAGATCTCAGAAGACTGAGTATAAGCAAACTAAAAGGTGCGGAGACCGCGGAAACACAGAGCGAAACCTGTAAATTTGGCACCATCTCGTGTTTACCATGACTGACCCTCAGAACCCCAACGAAAGCAAAAGCAACCTCGCTGCTTCTCCTAAAATTCCATCGGAAATCAAGAACAGCGGCAACTCTAACCCCGGCTTCTCCGGTCAGAAGTTCCATTACCCGAACCCACCAGACGCAACGAACCCGGACCCAGCTACCTTAAGAGAACAGTGGAGATACGCCATCAGGCAGTACAGCAAATGGTACTCCCATGCGTGGGGCACCGCAATTCTCGCCGGTATTTCTTTTTTTGCGCTGGGTTGGATCATTAAGGGTGAAAATCCTATCCCTTCTTTCCATACGAGTGAAACTTCATCCTCTTCTCCTCCTGATGATGATGCTGCTACTAAAGCTCGCAGATGATTCGACGAGTGAGTGAGTCTTTCTGTTTTATGGCTTCGATTTGTGAAATATTGTAAAAAGTTTCAATTTTTAACATGCTGACGTTTTATCTTTATCTTTTGCTTGCAAACGAATATTGCAAAGCTCATAATAGGTCATCAATCAGAAGAATGCATTGTTTGTGATTGCTGCAAGCTGAAACTAGATTTAGTTTTCCAAGTCAATTGAATTTACTGGGCTCGTTTTGTGGTGCTGACTGCTGCTAATTTAAGATTTGTTGATTTTCAAGTTTGGGAAGCGCTGCTATTGTAAGTTGATTAGCTATTAACTAAAAGAGGGGGGAAAGTAATTACCGGCAGTGTGTCTTATGAACTTGTGGATATGATTATGCCTTTTTTTCGCTGAGTTTATTGTCTTAGTAGAATCATCATAAGGGGTTAGTAATCTGGATGTCTGTCTGTTTGAATCATGTGAATATCATTTGCATTTCCCAAAATGTTATTTTTGTTCTGAATCTAATGATTCAAATTGATTTTATGTGGCGTTTTTTAGATTGTTAGACTTGTCAAGTTAATGGCCTTATTTGTTGGATGTTTAGTGTAACATGCTACTGAATTGTTAACTAATGATCATTGGCTACAAGATCTCACTGATGGTGTAGCTTTTTCTTCATAAACGCCCAATGCTTATAGTTCGTTATATTAAGAATATAACCTACATGCTCTGATTTAGTTTTTTATATTCTAATATTAGTTGCAGTTGTCAGACATGGTTTTTATCTAGATCTTGATAGTTGATGCCAACTGATTTTCCTAATCTACAATCAAAAGTTCTCAGAGGTTTTGCTAGTAGTGAGAGCAATTGCTTAATACATTCTAGGGAGCATTCCATTCATATTTTTGAATTTAGACTTCTGTGACTTTTGCAGACGCCAGGAATAACTAAAGACTTATCTGCTCAAGGGTCAACAAATGTTGCAGCTCAAT
Source organism: Flueggea neowawraea (assembly GCA_948243855.1). NCBI lineage: Eukaryota > Viridiplantae > Streptophyta > Magnoliopsida > Malpighiales > Phyllanthaceae > Flueggea > Flueggea neowawraea. The sequence goes on along the minus strand of CAODLS011320501.1, from coordinate 7,808 downwards.
TTTCCACCTCTTTTGGATGTACAGAAACCTGAATTGTTGTAAATTTGGAGTCCAACATGGTGTTGTGGTTGGGATCATGTTCTTTGGTTGTCACTCTCTTTCACTTTTTAGGTTGCTAGTGTTTAATGTAGAAGACTATGTTAAGAAAGGAAAAGAAAAGTCTTTCCCAAGATCAGCTGTTCTGACACTGTTGGATCGACCCTATGAAGTGAAGGTGAATGCTCGAGACATCCGGAGGAAAATGTGATTCAGAACAGCTTCCTTTGGTGCTGTTGTTAAAATCATCCTGCTGTTTGTAAGAAGCCTTACGGCCATGAAATTCTAGTGATCTTTAGTTCCGTTGCTATCTAATAACCCATCAGAGTTATCTGCATCTTAGAACTTCTCAATGCATGACTGTTTTGTTTCATTGGGGAAATTAAATCACTCAAATCTTCTGCATTAGAGGAATTAATCGAATGGCAGAAAAGTCGAGAATTTAAACAAATTAGAACTGTGAATGGAGGTAAAGAAACTCATTTCATTTGACTTTTCCAGTTTCATAACAGAAAGTTGGGGCAGTTAACATGTGTGGTTTCAGCATTTTCCAGTATTGTCGAGAGAGACTTGCATGATATTGAATTATGGACACAGCATGGAATCTGGGACACAACACTCATTTCACAAGGCATGGCAAATACCCCAAAAGATGCATATGATCTTATGAAGAACAACATTGGGACTTCTTTACCGCTGAAACATCATCTTTGGTCCCAACATTAATGGTCTGTCCTCTTGGCAAAGCTGCTGGGTGATCTCCAAAATCCAGAGCGTTTCTGCTCACAACACGGTAGATCTGAGTCAGCACTTCTGTGAACGCATTCTTGACATTCAGGAACTCGAGAGCAGAAGTCTCCATGAAGAGGGTGTTCTCTCGTTCGGCAAAAGACTTGGCATCTTCGGTGGCAACAGCTCGCAGGTGACGCAGGTCTGCCTTGTTTCCAACAAGCATGATCGCATTGTTGACATCGGTGTGGTCGCGGAGCTCCTTCAGCCATCTCTCCACGTTTTCAAAGGTAACATGCCGCGTGACATCATAGACTAACAAAGCTCCAACAGCACCACGATAATACGCACTTGTGATTGCACGATATCTGTGAAGACGACAATCCCAAATAAGAATGATATTTATGAATTGAAATCATATTGCACGATTAGACGTGACATTAAGAAATTGTCATTCAATTTCATACAAATGAAACATCAAGTACGACAAAAATTCTAACCGACATTGTCCTGAAATCTTCACAAATTGACATGGTGATCAAATTGAGACAACATAGGCAAATATAATGCTACATCTTGTGATTTCCAACATAAGTAAATTGAAAGTGGGACCGACCTTTCCTGGCCAGCGGTGTCCCAAATCTGGGCCTTGACGACCTTACCATCGACCTGAATGCTACGAGTGGCGAACTCGACGCCGATTGTGGATTTCGATTCGAGGCTGAACTCGTTCTTGGTGAAGCGAGAAAGAAGATTGGATTTGCCGACGCCGGAGTCTCCGATCAACACAACCTTGAACAAGTAATCGTAATCATCGTCCGCTCTGTATGCTCCCATTTTATTTATTGAATAGAAGTCCTTTCACCACCCCAGTCGGAATTCAATTCCTCTTTTTTGAAAAAAAAAAGAAAAGAAAAACTTACTGTTAATTGTTTGGGGGTGGAAAGCGGAGGAGCCATTAATAGGCAGCATGTTGCTTTTTTGCGAGAGAGACACAGAGATCTCTTAGCTGTCTAACGGTAACGGATTCGGGTCATCTTTGCTGCTTTTTCTTCAAAGTTTTTCTTCTTTTCAACGGTGTTCTCATTTTGGTAACTAAAACCGTTCATTAGGTGCAGACAAGGAGACTGGGATATGGCCCTTAAGAATAGGCCCATAACCAATCATGAAATGGGCCCATACTTTTGCGATAGCCGATAATTCAAGCTCCATTTTCTTCATCAGCGAAACTCAAACGACATATATTTTGAGTTTTAGTTATTTTGAGTTTTCGATGATGGTATTTAGAAATAAAAAGTTGATCTTTTCTGATCATTTATTATAATTAGATAATTAAAATATGAATAAAATAAGCATTAAGTGATCCAAAATTTAATTCTCAAATGAAAGTTAATGCATGAAAAATTCGCTGCAAAATGAGAATTTTACTTTAAAATATAAAAATTATTTCATTATGTTTGTGCTGCAATAAAAAAAGAAGTCATAAGAAAATGCTTGATTGTTATTTCAAGTTAAAATTTTATGTATATTTATAAAGTAACACTTCATATGTAAAATTATAGGAATATTAAACCAAATTAAATTAGGAATCAATTATTAGAGTAGGATTTTAATTTTATGTTGATTAGATTTACTAGTTTAAGTAGAATTTGGTTTATTACTACAATAAATATAGACATGTGAGTCGTATTGTAACAATAACAAGAGATTGAGAATTACTACTATAAGATGTATATTTAAAGAAAAAGAGTTTGGGATTGGTCAAGTGGAGAAGAAAAACACATTGCCTTCACCCATAATTGTTACTCAAGAAAACAATGAAGATACTTAAACAGTTACTACTACACCACTTGTTGAAGAATCTAGTCGACCATAACAAGAATGTCGTTTGCCTTTTCACTTGCAAGATTATGTGATTGGTCATGATAATAAACTGTTAAATGATGAAGAAGCCGTTCATTATTCTTATTTTGCAAAATGTGACACAATAAACTATGAAGAAGCTGCAAAAGATACTTAGATGACTTTAAGGCCATAAATAATAAGATTCAGACAATCAAGAAGAACATCACACGTGGGAGGATGAAAATAATTGGAGACAAATGGAATTACAAGAACAAATTCAAGACAGATAGAGAGGAAACCTAGGCAAGAAAAGAAGACGTAAGACTTTTGAGACACAAAAAGGAGCACAAGTTCATGTGAGATTAAAGGCAAGTCACCAAGTTACAAACTAGTTGGACCGGGTTGAACTTGAGGGGGAGATATTAGAAAAAGAAGAAAGGTTAGAAAAATTGTTCAGTTAAAATTCAAAGATTTGTTCACGAAGTTGAAGATTATGTCTAGCATGGTGAAGTTGAAGAACTTGAGTTAAAGGAGACAATGTAGAAATATTAAACCAAGTAAACTTAAAAATCAATTATTAGAGTAAGTGTTTGATTTTCTGTGAAATAGACATACTAGTTCAAGTAGGATTTGGTTTATTACTACTATAGATATAGACATTGGAGTCTTATTGTAACAACAACAAGAGATTGAGAATTAATAAAATTAGAAAGTTTGGTGCCTACAAAAATGAATTAATCAATATAGGTTCTATTCAATTTTTAGATCGAATAAAAATAATTGTATAATGATAGATTATATATTGAAAAAATATTAATAGCAAGACATGTCTTTTTTGAACTAAAATATACATACATAATGATGATATACAGGATGAAAATGCCAAAAAACAAATCACACCATATTTGATAGTATTAATTAAAAATGACAAATCACATGAGAGAGTGACTAGAGACTGACGACAAAAGAGATAGAGAGAGCGAGAGCGAGAGAGCGGCTAAGAGAGTGAGAGTGTGTGAGAGAGAGAGGCAATGATTGATAGAGAGGCGCGACATGAGAGAGGCGGCCGTTAGGGTTTCAAAATCCTAGTTATAGCCTCAATTTACATTTTAGTCTTTTTTAATTTGTAAAATTACAAAATAGTAACTAAAATATAATTTCAGTTTGTTAATAATTACAAAAAGTTCTAAATATTTTCATTTAATTATTTAAAAAAAAAAGTTTTAAATTTTGAAACTGAATGGGATTCAATTAAATAATTTTAAAAATTAATTTTTTCACATTTTTATACACTTATTCTCTTTATGTACATTTCATAAAAATATTAATAAAAACTGGAATGAACTAAAATTGATACACTTTTTATACACATTTTTGTAAATATTTGCTGGTGTTGTATTCGTTTTGTTTACTTAAATTTGTACTTAGTTTGTATAATATTTTGTAAGCATTTGTTAGTGATGTTCTCATTTTGTACTCGATTTGTTTTCATTTTACACTTGTGTTGTACTCATTTTTCGTATTTGTAATACTAAGAATAGTTCGTACTCATTTTCGTATTTGCAATACTGAAAATAATTTATTCTCGTTTTGTATTCATTTTGATATGTAGTCAAACTTTTTAGCATATGATCAATTTTTTGACATATGGTTAATATACGGTTAACTTTCTGGTGCAAGATTAAAAAGGTGGTTAAAATGTTATTTGTAAAATTGCATTTTTCTGTGTTTCTATTTTTGTAATAGTTTTTCAATGTTATTATATTTGTACACTTTATCAATTTTTTGTTTTATTTTTGTGTAATTGTCCCTATATATTTCTTATAATCGCCTGGCTGACGGATATCGTGCATGAGACTGCTATATGCATAATGCATACCTTAGTGAACGATAGAAAATGAGAGGAACCAGACTGAATAAAAAAGGTCATAAAGAACGAGAGAAGCAGATGAATGGGTCAAGAACAATCCCATCAAAGAAACTGTTCTTATACCTAATCCAATCGTGCCAGCAACCAATCCCCATTTGCCACGTAAGTATGATGTTCTTGTACCCAAAATCTTAAGATTAGTCTGCAGATATGTCTTGATTTTTGCTTCTGCCTAGCTCCCCTCACTTTGGATGGCCAAACACTTGTAAACAACTACATAGGTTAGTGTTGAATAATGTAATGTCTTAGGTGTCATGATTATGATACGTGATGGTCATGCAAACTACAGTATTCTACTACATCTACATACCCTTGTGTTGGTGTGACGTGAAGAAGCGGGTAAAATTTGTTTTGGCAGATCCATCAGGATGAGAAGTAAAATTGACATATCCAAATCAATTTGTCAAATCGAATACTGCTAGGTATTACCACTGTTCTTACCAGTGTGCACGTTTTAACCAATTCACTCCTCTCTCTCTCTCTTTTGTTTGTTCATTTCAGTAACAATATCTACAGTATTTCTTTCATATTACATTACTAATCTCCAAATGTTCATACTGGAACTGTTTCGATTCGTGGGTCGGACAACATTAATTCCTTTCCTTTTACGGTTCAGATTGTCCGATTCGCGCGACATCTAAATGATCAGGTTTTGCTCTGCCGACGATCTGATACATTGCTGCCAAATTTAACAATGATACCAAGAAAAACACTATTCAAATGACAAATTAAGCAAATGACCAAAATGAACCAAAGTATAATGCCAGAGAGAGGCTCGTTTTTAGTATATTGGATATTAAATAGCGAAAACATTGAATATTGCCCCATTGTGTCATGCAGCATATATATAGGGGTTTTTGGATTAATCCCATTATTCAAGATTTTCAAGTAACCCTATATAAATAATAAGCGCAGAAAATTAATTATTGCTTGCAAGAATTTATTTGTAGATCTCCATGTATTAATCAATAGGGAACATAATAAAGTCTAAGCTAGCATTGAATAAATTGTGACAAGATATGCATTTTTCTACAGTCTCTTTGCTGTATAGAGTAATTAGGAAGCGATTGAATACGTAGTAATCCTAACAGGCTTAACCAATCAATTTTTGATACGTCAATCTACGAGATGGCAGCTTGACATACATAAATTTCTGGCGAAAAAATGATCACCCTGTACATAAATTAATAGTTCAAAATACCAGGTGGGATGCATCCATGGAAAGTAAAACCTAAAAGCTGGCAGAAAAGTATGAACTGATCTCAGCAACAGTTTGATTTGAATTCACATTAGCCACTAAAAAAAGAAAAGAACTAATCTAGTTCCTCTTTTTTTCTTTTTGACTTTGAAACTAATATAGATATAGATGTTACGGTGAATCTGAAAATCCAAGTATGTAGTAGAAGCACATTCCATAATAATATCTTATTTTCATAACAAAGAGAAAACATTGGTCAGATTGTTCAAGACCATTGATAGACCCAAATACTGGCAATAGGTTCTTAACTAATTATACATTATCGTAGATTCACAAATTAAGCACTGCTCAAGCAGCTAATTCAGATCGATAAGACAAAGACAAATTATATAATTTCTCGCAAAAGCACATCCATCCTCAGCTTCCCCACTTCATATCTGCAATCAAGAAAACCACGTAGTAAACAACCTTAATTTTTAAGGTAAAGTATTCTTCATCCGATACTAATCAAAAGTTAAAACCCAATTACCATTTTTTTCAATATATATATATATATATGTTGTAATCACAATGGTATAGAATACGAAGTTCTATATATATAATCCCATTAAAGCATTAATTGAGTCATTGATTAAAGAAAAAGAAATCAAGTCTAAAAACAAAAGAAAAAAAAGAACTGACATGTTTCGGTCAGGGAAAGAGGAAGCAAATAATAGGAAGCAGCATGTTGGAGAGGGTGGAGAGTGACACCCCATTCATTGGTGAGAACAATTTGACCAGAGGAGTTGATGAGTGCAACATCATCCCCAAATGCCTCCCTCACATTGAAGGGTCCCACGGCGACTTCAAATGCAATATCGTTGATGAACACCGTTGATCTTGCTGACTCTACAGCGTTTGACTCATGATCTCCCACACCTGCAAAGCGTGCAATCATATCTTCTTCACTTGATGATCGGATGTTTTGCAAATGGTCAGTCAATGAATGAATGAAGAAGAGAAGTGAGCACCAAAAAGTCTAAAGCCATGCACACGTCCATCGAGACAAAAACATCGCAATTTCTGGATCTGAAAAGACAAATCTATCCTCTTTTCCTTCCCCTACATGACAAATTTAACAACTCTAGTACTCCATAACATCCAAATATATACTAGCAACTTCTTTCTTTTTTTTAAAAAAAAATAGATAATTGTAACTCCCTAGTACTAGTGAAATTGTCTATAGATCAAAATAAAATGACGAAAAAACTAAACATATTTGACATAGAAAGAAAACTTCTTGATCATGGAGTTGAATTTGGTAAATATGCGAATTTTTTGTAACTTAAAACAAAAAAAGATTTACCTTGAATTTGGTTTAGATGAAATGGAACAGTAGTGGTAACATTGTGAGTATGATCAGTGGAAGGAGGGTAATTAGGAGGAGCAAGACCAATAGTGTGAGTAATTGGAGGATTGTTAATACAGTAACTAACAGGTGATTGCATTTTCATTATCTTCTCTCCTTGATATACTTCCTTCTTAGAAGCACTAGCTGATGAATTCAACGTCTCACTAAGCAAAAGACTGGTGCAAGGCCACACCGTATGGTTCTGACCTTGAACCACACTGGACAGCTCCGAGAAGCAAAACCCCCGAGTGAAACCCCCACCTGAAGAACCCTGTTGGACAGGGAAGTAAAAGGGTTCAAGCAAAAACTCATTGTGTGCTTGACCGTAGGTTTGGTCCACTGAACCGGTTGGTGAATTGGACATGTGATCAATTGCACAAGGAGAGCTCAGAGAGAGTGTACTGTTCCTCTTAGAAGACCCTTTTGGAGATGACTTCTCTGAAGAAGATGATGAAGAGGAAGGAGCTGTCGTGGTAAGGGTGATGGTGGTGATAGGTAATTGAGTAGTGGTTTGATTTTGTGGAGAGGAGTTCTGTTGTTGTTGTTGCTTGGAGGTGTTCTGAAGGTGTCTAAGTTTGTGTTTGCTTCTTGATTTCCTGTTTTGGAACCAGTAAAAGACATTGGCGTCACCAACTTGACCATATTCTTGTAATTGAGCCCTGATTTTTCGTATCTCATCT
>CAODLS011320447.1:0-12469 GCA_948243855.1 Flueggea neowawraea | reverse complement strand
TTAAACTTGAAAGGTAAACTATCACGACCCATTGCATACCTGTGACCGGCATAAAGGGCGGATTGTCTGTGTGAGCACCACACATCTCGCACAAGCCTAAAAAACATAACCAAACCATAATATTGAAAACGATACCAAAATCATTTTTGATAAGTAGTAAGTAGAAATTCAACTATTGTTTGAATCATAAGTTAAACAATAATAACAATATATTTGATAAATAATAAATGTTAATTAAATACCAAATAAGTTTTCAAAACATACACCCACAATCAAACCGGTTTGGAGCTACTAACAAGATAAATAACTGGGCCCGAACAAAAGGGACCGCAACTGCATAATGCCTCACCAGGTGTTGAATGCTAATAAGTCGCAATTAACAAAATACCTGCAATAACGAGTACAAGAACATAGACAGAAAAGAAAGGGGTAAAAACTCTAGTGAGGAAACGACACTCCAGATCGCCTGGTACGTGCCTCACAAAGGCTGTTTTGAAAACAGTTCAAAAATGTCACATGTAGATATAAGTGTACATACGTATGCACGCTATACATAAAACAATATTTTTCGAAATTCGTTTCGAAATGCTTCGCAAACAAAGCAGACAACGAATAGTTATACATATTTGCTACATATTTATTTCAAAAAAATATTTAGTTTTCAGAATATGAAGTAGCCAAAATATTTTCCTTTCAAAAATATTTACCAAAATTCATATATGTTTTCCCAAAACTGATTCCAAGTCATAATATTTTTCAAAATATATATTCAGAGAAAAATTTACCAACATACTTTAGGGAAGTGTATCAAAAAATTCATGTATAAATACACATGCGCTATTTGCGTAATAGCTATCAAAACCATTTCAAAAACGGTTGCAGTATATCAGTAACGATAACATAATACTGGTGATAGGAGACCAATATTAATAACAGTAACAATAACAGTGATGATTGTGGACTCCACCACAATCAATATCAAATCATGTGTTGGATCAGAACACATGGATACCGGCAACCCTGGTAGCTTGGCTTATCATAGCGTTGGTATACTAAAGGTTACGTTTATCCCTGTAACAACGGCATCCTTGTATCTAAATAGTTTATCAAAAACATATACAGATATTTATTTAAAAAAATTTCTAAACAGACAACATGCCAAACATACATCTTGTTTACTCAATAAATCAAACGTTCAACCGAATCGTTTATTAGCGAAAACATCGCAAAATACTAAACATAGTATTGTTCCAAAAATACTTTTAATCCCAAAACAAATACATGTTTAAGAAATATCTTAAAATCCAAAACATAGGGTTTATTGTCGAATCCATAATAAATATTAAAACATAATATTTATTTCAGAAACCATCAAAATCCAACAAAAACATTTATTACAAAAAACATAATAAATCACAGAGTAGATTTTTCATTATCTTTAAATCAAAAATAATTAATCATACAGTATCACATATCAAAAATAGTGAGGGATATATAATACGTATATATCAATTCAAAAACAGTAAGATGATTATTAAACACATAACCAGGTTATTAAGTTAACAAATCCTTATATTAGTCCAATTTCAGAAATAGGTTTTGAACACATCAAAAACAATATAGTTTAGAAAACACGGCCTACGTGTCCGAAGCTGCCATTTCACTCACCTGGATATCCAAGCTGAATGGCCCAAACACGTACCACTAGAGGCTGGCTAACCTCGCAGACCAGGATACACAGCTGAAACAGTTATCAAAGCAATGTCAATGACATGATATGGATACAGTACTGTAGTTGTACCAAAATGCAAAATGATGCAATGCAAACGTTCACCCAAAAGAACCCATTCAAAAGAGGATCAGATGCCATAACCTCGAGAATCAGACATCTCGCAAAAATTACAATCAATCTCCAAAACCATTCTTAACTCCTTAAATATTCTAGAATATTTAAATCATTCAAAAGAATACTCCAAATTCCATTTGGATTCCTAGAATGTGAAATATTACATTTGGTCCTCAATTGAAAAATTATCCAAATAGTCTAACTTTCTATTCAACCGATAGAAATTGAATCTAAACACCCACATTGGCTCTAAACAACTTCAGGAACTCAAATCAATGATTGGTTTCTCTAAAACAACTCAAAATCAACATTAATTCGGCCAAAACCGAACCTAACCCTAGCCCACACAATAACTCATCAAATCTCATCATTCAAGGCTTGAAACAAGTTCATATAAGTCTCATCTAGCCATTACAAGCATCCTCTAACATTTTTACACCAAGAATCAACCAGAAATTCAAAACCCTAGCAATTTCGTACCAAAAAGAAAAACAAAGATTCAATGCAAAAAATGATGAAACAATCAAGCAAAAAAGTGAAATTTTACCTCAGAAGTCAATTAGGATTGAAAAGGGAACAATGTGGGAAAGATTTGAGTGATTTTGAGGGAGCCTTAAGTGAAAGAGGCAGAAAATGGCGAAAACTCGTTAGTTTGGGGATTTTAAAGCATTGCAGATCGAATCGGTGTGTTTCAGCATTTACATAGGCAACATACGTCTCATGCTCACACAACATACGTCTTCAAGGAGCAACGTACATTGGTTAGCTTCCAGTGGTTATTGTCCCGCGTAACAAGACCACAACGTGCGTCTTGAACAAGATTAAAGTACGTCTCACAAACCATGACGTGCATCGATCATACTTGGCCAAACCCAGATAACGAACGTTTTGCAAACTTGCAACGTACTTCTTCAGCACCACAACCCTCAACTTGATGTCTCTTGCTTTCAAACTCATTCCAGATCATTCCTGAGACTTAACATCATTCAACCTTGCATGATTAACATCAATTAACATCCTCAAATACATGATCAATAACCCAAACATGAAAGATTAGGATCGTAATTCGAACGAAACAAATTGGGCTGGTTGGAATGCTACTGAAGCTAGCTAGAAAACGGACAGGGTATTACATAAACGAAGGCTAGTTTTGGTGTCTCAATTCGGACTTGTACCTATCCTATTATTATGCATGAACTTATGTGTTGAAAACAAAGATGTGGTTTACCTTCATGGACAAAAGGCGGATGGATCTGCTACTTGAGACTAGCTTAAGTGATTCGATGTTACATTATTAACCTCATTTCTCAGTTCAAATCACCATTGTAATCAAAAACGAAAAAGGTATCTTACAACCAAACCAAAAAATCGTATGAAGATGAGAGCCTAAAAAAGATTTGCCCTTTCTCTTGTGTGGAGTCTTTTTCCATCCTCAATTCATACTCTTGTTCCTAAAAACTACTTCCTCTGAAAACGATTCTTCTTAGTTTGGCAACTATTATTACCATAACAGACTTATTTATTTGAGTCTGCTCAAAAGTGGGTCGTGTAGATTGGAATTGAATGCTTTGCTCATTTATTGCAGTATTTATGAGGGGTATAAGGATTTTATAGCTCATCTTCCGTTTTATTAAAGCTCATGGTGAAAGGGCAAAGCAGAAGCTACTAATTTGCTTTCATAGAAGGAAGTTCTGCGACGGAAGCTGGTCGAAGGTAATAATAGAGCTTGGGTTAGGTAACATGGACAAGTTCCAAATGAGAGATCTCCTGGTAGGGTCATCCAAACTGTCCTGCGATGAGGGACCGGTGGTGGAACTCCAGGAGGACAATTCCAGACAACTAGAGGAAAGGGAGAAGGTATTAGCAGGTATGATACTGTCTAACCGGATCTATAAGTCTGAACTTGTAAAGCATATTATGTCGAGAGTCTGGAGGCTTAGGAGGAGTTTTGAAGTGAAGAGGGTGGGAGTGAATCTGGTCAGGTTTGAATTTGGTCACTCGTTCGACAGATACAAGGTGATGGAAAATAGATCGTGGCTGATCAATAATAGCTGGCTTTTAATGAAAGAATGGCCACTGGATGGGAATGTTGCGGAGGAGGATTTCACCAAAAATCCTTGTTGGGTACATATTCACAATTTGTCTCCATCCCATATTAATTTAAATAATGCCTACCAATTTGGGATGGTCTTAGGTGGGTTAATTGATCAAGATGAAAAATTGATGTTGGGACAGTGGATGGCGACATTAAGAATCAAGATCCCGGTTGATATAACCAAACCTCTGCCTTTGTGGGTTAATGGCAAGAAGTCTGATGGAACTATTGGTAGGTTGCATTTATCGTATGAGAAGCTTTCGGATTTCTGCTATCACTGCGGGATTATAGGGCATGTAGAGAAGGATTGTGAAGATCGTTATGAGAAGCTCCGTCGTGGTGAGCAGGTAGGGGGATCACTCTACGGACCGTGGTTGAGGTGGGAGGAAGGATCCATGAACCAGTACCAGCAGGCACGGATTCCAATGGTTAGGGGCTCGAGTGAAAGTCTGAAAGACAAAGCAGGAGCCTCATAGAGCAGTGTTCCTACTTTGACAAAACAAAAAGATGATATGAAGCAAGCTTTAATTACAGCACAGCTAGAGGCTATGGATAGACAGGAGAAGGAGGGTCCTATGGAAGCAAGGGAGATGATAGAAAGGACAATTAACAATAACGTGATTCGGAAGATACAGGTTTTCCCACCAAATGACACCAATAGGTTCAAAAAAGTCTATTTGGATAGTCCATTACCAACCCACTATGACAAGATTAAAGAAGATGGAGCCCAAAAGAAAATGAGGGCCCATATGGAATGTTGGCCAGCCTTGAAGTGGAAGAAGTAGGCCTAAACAAGTTCATGTTGGGCATGACGGTTAGTGATGGAAATGTGGAAGCCCAAGCATGGAAAGAAGGTATTCCAGAAGTTGGTTTTGTGGTGGGCTCGGCTGAAGGGCCCAATGTACCGGCAACAGGTCGCAGACTTATATATCTAAGACTACTTGTAAACGGGTTACGAACGGGGCTACCGTTGATAGTTCGGTCGAAGAGGAAGCAGTGATGTAGTCTGTTCTCCTGCGAGAGAATGGGTTACATGTGTCAGGTGCGGGATCAAATCTTTTTTTTTTTTAAATTAAAATCATTCAACGGTCATATTTACTCTAACGGATTAAAAAAAAATTGTATTTAGTAAAAAGTTGAGTAGGAGTCATACATGACTCTTAAAATAACCTCTAATTACGAATGAAAAAAATAAGAGGTTGGAAATTAGAGATTTTAATAAAATAACAATACAAACGCTGAGTAGTGTTCCGCAGCATGACTTTAGATAGCGTGAGTTACGAGTAGCCTGACGAGAACAGCAAGGACGGGCGGGAGAGCAAAGGTGGAGGATCGAGGAGATCACAGTAGCAATGGGTCAACAAGCCAGGAACCAGAAGAGGGGTTTGGAGAAGTTTCCCAAAGGAGAGCTGATGAAACAAGGGCTAGGGAGGCTGCCCCAAAGCCTCCCAGGGAGCCATGATTCTCTTAGCTTGGAACTGTCAGGGGTTAGGTTTCCCTGACAGTTCGAGTCCTGAGGGACTTGCTTCGTCAAAAGCAACCGACCATGGTGTTTCTCATGGAATCGAGAAAATCAGGGAATGCCATGGAAGTCTTGAGGAGGAGTACTGTCTACAATAAGAGTTTCTACGTGGAACCGAATGGAACAGGGGGTGGTTTAAGTCCGTGGTGGAGGGATGAGTTGCAGATTGAAGTGTTAGGGGCTTCTAAAAATTATATTCATGTTGTTAAGAACGAAATAGGTCGTGATGATTGGGATATCTCCTTTATATACGAAGCGCCGCGTGAGGAGGATAGACCGATGGTTTGGCCTAATATCATGAATTTTAGAGAGACGAGGAGCAATGCCTGGGTTTGTATGGGTGATTTCAATTCCTATCTGTGGGCTGAGGAGAAGCAGAGTTACTTTCCACCTAACCAAGCACAGATGGAGCTTTTCGGTGATTATGTAATAAGAAGTGGTTTGGTGGACTTAGGTTTTATTGGAGAACCTTTTACATGGTGTAACCAACGGGATGGGGATGCCAATACATTGGAGAGGCTTGACAGGGCTTTTGCTAAATTTGAGTGGATGAACCGATACCCAAATGCATCCCTCGAACGTGAAGCCAGGATTGGGTCAGACCATTGCCCAATCCTATTACGGGTTGAAGGGCAAAGAATCAGAACTCGCGCTCCGTCCAGGTACGATCGACGTTGGTCTGATAAAGAGGGTTTCAGGGATTTTGTGGAGAAGGTGTGGTCCGAAGAAATAGGGGGGTCTCGCCAATACAGATTGCTCCAAAAACTAAAAAGATGCAGAGGTCCACTTCTGAGATGGGGCAAGCAGAGGGTGTCAAATAGTAGGGAGAAAATCCAAAGCCTGGAGTCAGAAATAGCACAGAGACAACAGATGAGAGAGGTGGAAGAGCCTGGAGAACACCAAAAAATATTACTGAAACAGTTAAATGAGGCTTTGAGGGACGAGGAGATTTATTGGGCTCAGAAATCAAGGGTAAGATGGTTAAAGTGCGGTGACCGTAACACGAGCTTTTTCCATGCATCAACGATTCAAAGGAGACGACACTACAGAATTGAGGGATTACAAGTTGATGACGGGCAGTGGTTTTAACTGAGGAAGCAATGGTAGAGAGCCATATTTTGAATTTCTATAAAGACTTGTATACCTCCAGTCATGACCCCAACAACACAGATAGAATACTCCAACACATACCATGTGTAATTGTTGAGGGAGATAACGACAGTCTAACAGGTCCAATCACAGAGGAAGAGTTGAGAGTTGCTTGTTTCAGCATGGATGGTTCGAAAGCGACGGGTCCGGATGGCTTTACAGCTCAGTTTTTCCAGCATAATTGGGACATTGTGAAGGAGGATGTGTCGCAAGTGGCGGAGGGCTTCTTTGGGAATCGCTTTTTATTGAAGGAGCTCAACAGCAATAATATTGCACTTGTCCGTAAGGTCAGATTTCCAATTTCAATCAAGCAATTCCATCCTATTTCTCTTTGTAATGTAATACACAAAATTTTGTCTAAAGTTCTGGTGTTGAGATTAAAACCTTCGTCGCATAAGATAATCTCTCCACAACAAAATGCTTTTGTTCCGGGGAGGAGCATACAAGATAATATTATAGTGGCCCATGAATGTTTAAATGCTATGAGAAGGCGAAGAAGGGGGAGGACTGGAAGCTTGGCATTGAAACTAGATATGTTCAAGGCGTATGATTGTGTGGAGTGGCCTTTCCTGCTGGAGGTGCTGAAGCGAATGGGGTTCAATGAAAAGTGGTGTAAGTGGGTAGAGGAATGTGTCACAATAGTTCGTTACTCTATCCAGGTTAATGGGAAAAGGTTGGACTGTTTTTCTCTCTCAAGGGGCCTCAGACAGGGTGATCCACTCTCTCCCTATCTTTTCTTGATGGTAATGGAAGCATTCACTATATTTGTCGAAGCGCATGTAGCAAGTGGGGATTTAACGGGCATCGTGTGAATCCTCGGTGTCCCTCCCTTACCCATCTGATGTTCGCTGATGATACATTAATTCTTGCAAAGGCCAGCCTAGTGGAGATCGATATGTGGAAAAATATTATCACTGAATTTGGGTCTGCTGCGGGTCTCAGGGTGAACTTTGAGAAATCGAATGTGTATTTTAGCCCAACTGTTCATGCAGATCTCAGGCAAGGCTTACTAAACCTGTTGGGATGCAAGCAAACAACGGGTGATGAAATGTATCTGGGACTTCCGTCTGTGTGGGCCAAGTCTAAGACTCAAGTAATGAGGTTCATTATTGAAAGGGTTAGAAGGCTCAGGGGTGGAAAGAGAGGCTACTGTCACAAGGAGGAAAGGAGGTTCTCATAAAAGCGGTTTACAAGCTCTACCAACCTATGCTATGTCAGTTTTCCGATTGCCAGTAGCGACTCTCCATAAAATCGAGGAGGTGGTCAAAAAATTTTGGTGGGGCACAGACATAGACAAACGAACTGTACACTGGGTGGGTTGGCAAAAATTAACTTTGTCTAAGAAGAGTGGGGGTCTTGGATTCAGGGAGATGGAGCTTTTCAACAAAGCCATGCTAGCCAAAACAGCGTGGAAGATTATGATAGAGCCTGAGGCATGGTGAGTTAGAATCTTGCGTGCAATCTATTTTAAAAATGGGAATTTCATAGCTGCAAGAGCTTCGACTTTAGATTCATGGGTCCGGAGAAGCATCATTTGGGGTCGGAAGGCTTTGAAAATTGGCTTGAGATGGAATGTGGGTAATGGCAAACACGTTATGATATGGGATGCTCCTTGGATACCTAGTTTGCCAAATTTCAAGGTTTTCTCACCAAGGAAGGGTGGAGGGGCATTGAATCTTGTATGTGACCTGATGGAGGAGAGTGGGAGTAGCTGGGATGAAGTTGAATCTCTTTTTTACAAGAGGAGAAGTGGAGGAAATTGAGAAAATTCCTGTAAGCAAGGAGGCACCTGACATTTTGGTTTGGCATTATGATAGGAAGGGGGTCTACTCGGTGAAATCATGTTATCAAGTGTTAAAGGAGAAGTGTGAATCTTTGAGAAGGGGCCAGCATCGGTTTTCTTGGCAATGAAAGGATTCAGAGGTTTGGAAGAGGGTGTGGGGTCTCAACATTACACCCAAGTTGCAGCATTTTCTATGGCAGTGCATGACTGATTCCATCCCGACGCAAGTTAATCTTTACAGGAAGGGATTGGTAAGTTCTCCTATATGCAAATTATGCCATTGGGAAGAAGAAACCGTAGCACAGAGAGTGTGGTGAGGTGCAAAGCGTTTAAAACTGCCGTCAGCATTGAATTTGAACCGATAAACCAATTTGCAATCAACAGCAATCTTCCCTGGTGGCAAAAATGTGAGCTCCCAAGTTTTATTCTCTTCAAGTGCTTTTAATTCAACTGTCATTGCATTCTGCCATTCCTTGAATTGTACTGCTTGCTTGTAAGATTTAGGCTCTTTGTGAGATGAGAGAACAACTGAAAAAACTTGATGTGGTGGTGATAGATGATTGTAAGAGAGAACAAAGTTGAGAGTGTGAGGGGAGGTATGGTTGAGAGTGTTATAGGAAAAATCTTTAAGATAGGAGGGAGCTTTTGGTTGTCTGAGTGAGCGGCGGAGTTGTGGTGAAATTGGTCTTGGTGGTCGTGAGTGGGAAGAGGATGTAGATGAAGGTGATGGAGGTGTTTGTGGTGGTGTAGCAACCTGAATTGGTGTGCAAGGCGATTGTTCATATGTGTTGGATAAAGTGTTTGAAGGCTGTAGAATGTTATAATCAATGTCTGTAAGAACAGGTAATGTTGGTGTAGGTATTGGTGAGTATGTTAATTGAGTATGGAAAGGGAATTTGTCCTCATAAAATACCACATCACTAGATAGGAAAATTTGCTTTGTTGTAAGATCATAGAGTTTGTAGCCTTTTGTACCTGTAGAAAAGCCAAGAAAAACACACTTCCTTGAGCGTGAGTCAAACTCCCCTTTATTTGCTTCTTTGGTTGAGGCAAAACAGAGGCAGCCAAAAACTCTCAAGGAAGACAAGTCAACATTAGAATTAAAAATTATTGAATATGGTGTTTTCTGATAAAGGAGGGATGAAGGGACACGATTTATAAGATAGACTGCATGTTGCACACAATCAGCCCAGAATCTCACTGGTAAGTTTGCTTACATTTTCAGTGCTCTAGTCACACTTAGAATGTGTTGATGCTTCCTCTCAACCCTTCCATTTTGATGTGGTGTTTCCACACAACTAGTTTCATGTAGGATCCTTTTTCGCGAAAGAAATCAGTCATGGAAAATTCTATTCCATTGTCACTGCAAATGGTTTTTATTTTTCTCTCAAAATGTCTTTCAACATAGGCACAAAATCCTTTAATCAATTCTCTTGTTTCAGTTTTTTTTTTCATCATATAGATCCACGTCATTCTGCTATGGTCATCCACAATTGTAAGAAAAAACTTATATCCACAAATAGAAGAGGTATGATATAAGGTAGTACTACAATAAAAATTCTTGAAAAAAATCTTATTGAGGACTCGAGTTACTTAATTTCAACTTCATTTACTTAATTTGAATTAGTTACTTAATTGTAACTTTAAAAGTTACTTAATTTTGGATGTCGTTACTTAATTTAACCACCAATTACTTAATTTTAATCGATTACTTAATTTTGATCGATTACTTAATTTTAAAATAAATTAAATAACTATGACTGTTACTTAATTATTGCTGAAATACTAAAACAATTCTCATTAAAAACTCTTTTTAGCAATCTTTATTGTAGTAACACCTATAATATGGTCCTCAAATGTCAACATGAATGAGATCAAAACAATTTTTTGCAATTGAGATATTAGACATAAAGGGTAATCTTCTTTGCTTTGCAAATTGACAAACATCACATTGATCAATAGATTGAAAAACAATAGAAGGATCTATTCTAGACAAAGACTGCAATTTTTTATTGGAAACATGCCCTAATCTTTGGTGCCATAAGCTGGCTTATTGTGTTGTGACTTTGTAAAGAAAAGTATTGTGAACTTGTGTTGGTGGTGTTAGGTAATATAAACCATTGTCTTCCTTAGCAAAACCAATCATCTTCAAAGACTTGATGTCCAGGATTTGACAGGAATCAGAAGTGAAAATTAGCTGACAGTGATTAGAAGTGAGTTTACTAATTGAGATCAAATTGAACGAAAAAATTGGCACAAAGAGAACATTGGTAAGAATGAGAGAGGAAATTGAAACTGTTCCAACATGAGTAACATAATGTATTGACCATTTGGTAATCTAACAGTCATTCCTTCTACTGTTTTGTAGGTGGTAAAGAAATCTAGAGAACAAACTATGTGATCAGTGGCACCAGAATCAAGTAACCAAGTGGATGACCATAAGGCAGAAGAGTGAGTATACAAAGAAATACCTTTTTGCCTAGCTGAAACTGTGTTGACTTGAGAATGGATAATAGATTTGCCTTTTGAATCATCTTCTTTGTTCAGGAGTTCAAGCAATTGTGTGTACTGCTCTGAAGTGAACTGAGGATGTGAATGGTCTTGGAAAATGACTTTGTCAGGAACAGCAGCACAAGGATGACACATCTAGGTGAGAGACTATTTGATTTGCCGAACAAAATTTGCCTTGCTTTGATTCTTTAGAGGAGTAGGTGTTTCGGGTGGGTTGATTATTTTGGGATAAGTTCGGGGGGAAACCGTGCTTCCTGTAACACCTGGCTTCAACGTGTCCTGAGTTGCCACAATATATGCATATGGGTTTTCTGGTTTGTTGATAGTTTTGACTGTTTTTTCTAAGGTCTATTTTTGCAAAGAACGCTTGAGGTCAATAGGTGGTGTAGTAAAAGAATTTTGTAAGGTGTTGTTCATTTGTCTTTCATGTTGGGCAGCAGTGGCAAACACACGTTTGATGTCTGGTAGCGGATCCATGAGCATGATTTGTGACTTCACAGTGGAATATGCTCAAGGAACCTAATAACACAGTCTGCATCTTGGTAATTCTTGATAGTTTTTACCAATCAACAAGAACACTGAGGATTACACACGCATTTAGGCACTGGTCTGAGGTTGAAAAACTCATCCCACAACATTTTCAGACGTGTGTAGTACTGTGAGATGGATAGAGTCCCTTGACGAAAGCTGAAAATTTCCTCTTGTAAGTTTGAAATACGAAATGAATCTGCTTGAGAAAACCTTTCTTGCAAATCTTTCCACACATCAACTGCTGAATCAAGCCAAATGACACATTGTGCTATTGAATCTGTGACAGATCTCATCAGCCATGATAGAACCGTTGTATTGCAACGCTCCCAGTAAGCATAAAGCGGATCGTCCTTCGGTGGCAGGTTATACAACCATCAATAAACTTAAGTTTGTTTGTGGAGAGAAGAGCCATGCGCATGGATCTAGAGCAAGAATTTACAGTCAAAGGTGAGGAGACAAGAACAAGTGAAGGATTTTCACTAGGATACAGATAGTAAGGGCTAGCTGGGTGGTCTTCTGGACGAAGAGGGTTGTTATTTTAATGGGTTAGGTGACCCTGCTGAGCAGTAATGCTTGCATAGGATGGTCCACACAGTTTTTGAAAAGAAATGATTTGCGTATAAGAAATCTAAAAGAAAGATATATCAAACAACGTGTTAAGGTTATTTGGAATTTAGGGTATCTGAAATCGTTCTGCAGAACGTTTGTTCAATATTTTTATTGTTATTTTATTAAAGTCTCTAGTTTTTAATCCTTCAATTTTTTTATTTGTAACTCAGATGCTACTTTAAGAGTCTCGCGGGACGTCTACTCAGCTTTCTACTAAATACAATTTTATTTTAATTCTCAACTTTTATCTACTACATCATTTAATACTTTATATCTCAAATACATTAAAATAAAAATAGTTCATTCAAATAAAAATAATTCGTTAAAATAAAAATATTACATTAAAATAAAAATAATTCATTAATTTTTAAAATAAAAATAAAAAATTACATTAAAATTAAATATTACAAATAAAATATTAAA
>CAODLS011320440.1:0-18730 GCA_948243855.1 Flueggea neowawraea | reverse complement strand
ATGATATATACTTATGTATATATCAGTTTAACCAAACACAGAGTTTAAGTCTATATTCAAAAACCATAACGTCCAAAACAAAGCATGCACTCAACATCAAAATCAGTGGAAAACATATATATAAAAATATATATGTAATTTTCTCAAAAACAAAGAAGTGAATCTTTATTCACATAATCCAAATTATTTAATTTAACCAATCCTTAGATTAGTCAAATTTACAGGCTATGGTGATAGCACAACAAAAACGCATATAAGTGGAGGAGACATAGCCTATGTGTCTGAAGCTATCATCCACTCACCTGGATGTCGAGATTTTAAACTCACTGACCGCCGGTCGATGGCTTTTCGCCTCGGAAACCGAACCGAGCTGAAACAAAATATTTTACAAATAAATTAATACGATGACTGTGGCAATGCAGAACACATATGAAATGCAAATACAGAATCGGACGACATCGGTGTCAAAAATCTTATTTCCATAGAAGATCTATCACTCATGGCCTAAAAATCAAAATTAGTGTAAAATTACGAATTAGTCCCCGACATTTATAAAATTACACTTTAGTCCCTAAAACCTCGAAGATTAATAATTAATTCCCAAAAATTCTAGAAATTAATAATTAACCCAAAAATTTTAGAATTTATAATTAAATCCTCCAAATAACTCAATTTACAAATAAAACCTCAAATTTATCAAAATTGTATAATTACCCAATATTTTCAAAAATTACAAATCCACACCATATTTTTTCAAAATTACAGATCTTTCCCTCATGTCAAATATCAGACCCACTCCTCCAATTTTTCTAGAAAAATCAAAATTTTTTAGTTTAGTCCTTGCGGCGAAGAAAATATTTTCAAAAATGCCCCAAATCCCGAACCAAGCGAAACCCAATGTTTGTGATGGTTCCAATCAACTTTATTCAGTCAATTGAACCTAAATCTAGCCTCAGTTTACACCCAGAACCTCAAAATCATCCCAAACCGAAATCTCAATTTTCGGACCAAAATGACAATTAATGAAAAAATCATCAAATCTCCATTTTTAAGCTAAATTCATGCATTTTCAACCTCAATCTATCATTATCCAACAAAAACCAGCTCAAATCCGGCCTAAAACATGAACCCTGAACCCTAGAAAATCCATTTTCGGCCAAAAACCGAAACCCACACAAAATCCATTGGTTTAACCATGAAACCAAGCAAAAACAAGAGAGAGAAAGAGAAAGTCACCTTATCTTGGTGTGGGAATGGAAGAGGAACGAAGAGAGAGAGAGAGAGAGAGACAGTTTTCTGGGTTTTGTGAACAGTGATCGGTGAAGAAAGAAGATGAATGTCGGTTGGTTTGGTCGGTCGGGTCGGGTGGGTTTTAAAAACCCATACTCGAAACGACAAGTCGTTTCGCGTTAGTGGCAGACGACACGCGGAGTAGGCGAACGACAGGGCTCGATGACGGTGGCTTGGTCTCTCGCGTGAACGCGCGGTCGTCCAGCGTAAACGACTCGTCGTTTGACAACGATTCAAAACACGCGGACGGACGACACGAACACACGCACGAACGACAGCTCCAACAACGGCGAACGGCGACCCAACAATGAACGACTGGTCGTTCTGTCCTCAATTTCCAGAATTAAATTTCAAATTTCCCACCATTTTACTTATCCAAAACACTTCTAAATCACTTCTAACCTACATTAATCACCCAATTAATATCAAAAATATAAAATTAACTCTTCAATCACCAAAAATAAAAATTCAAATTTTTGCCCAAATTTATTTAAAATAATTATTCTAAAAATAATTATCCACCAATAATTATTTAAAATAATTACTCTGAATATAATTATCCAAAAATACTTATAAAAATTATTTGGAGTATTACAGAAATTTTGTTATAAAACATAACTTAAAATTGAATCTCCATCGTTGTACCATCCGGATTGAAATCTCGTCCAACAGTAACCAAAGCTGTAGAGTAACTGCTTCTTACTAATACTTTTCCCTCCATCTGACGATTGGAAATTTCCTCACCTATTGTAGCCTGAGTTCATAGGTCAATAGTCTCTTCTCCATCATCACATTCGGGAACGGAGGCAAGCGGCTGAGCCCGGCGCCGACGAAGTGGTACATATATAATTTTATTATAAAACAAGTTGTTATATCTATAATTTTATTATAATAATTTTTAAATTTATGAATTTTAAAAAAATAATTAATTAAACCTTTAATTCGAAGAAAATAACCATGGTTCCGTCATTGATCATACTGCAAATCCCAAGGGAGAGTAATGAGCTGCTGCACATCATCTGTTAAGTCTCCCAAACAATAGTAACTACATACCCTGAATAGAACAGATATTAATCTTCCAAAATGCTAACCAGATGAAAGTAGACACGATCTCCAGTAATCAGTTAACCTAACAGCCAAGAAAGAAAAAATGACCCTGTGAAGCAGTAGAGATTCACGATCTAAATGATAACAAAAAATGAAATATTCCTTACAAAGACTGTTTTTTCCAGGAAACACTATGACTGATCAAGATATCATTCCATGTAGATAACCACTCTTTGTGAATGAACATGATCATTCAAAAACTAACTTCAATATGCCAATGTTAATTAGATAACTATTTATTTCTTTTCAAGCTTCAAACTCTCTTTTTCTTTTCATTTTTTCAATATTTTGCAATGTAGCGGTTGTTTGGATTAGGGGAATTGAGAAAAGAAGAGAATTGAGGAAGAAAAGATGAGGAGAATCAATAACTGATATACTTTCTTAAATGAACCATTCTGTTACAATTTCCCTCCTTATATGTTCTACAATTTGTTAACTACCCCTAGCTAAGCGCCTTTCAATCTTGGTCAAGTGTCCCACTAATTTGACAACATTGCTAAGTCTGCTGTCCTGTGCAGTACCTAAAGACCACCAAATCAACACAAGTGGTGCAATCTAACTATGATGCGACGTTTAAACAAACATCTCACACACAACTACTGCAAGTTAAAGAGATATTACATTACATTTCTACATTCCATAGCTTGTAGGCTACTGCTGCTAGGGCCACTTGGAAATCACTCTTCTGGGCTCTCTGGTCATGCCTTTTTTATTCCATCGGCCTTTACTCTGACATTTGTTTCCGCAATCACATATTCTGAAATGAATCACAATATACAAAATACCCATTTGTATATTCACTGCTATGAATTACTCCATTGATGTTTGAAACTAAAATCACAATCAGAATATATGAAATAATGAACAGGATTTCACCCTGCATCATTAAGCAGCATTTTTGCATTTTCAGCTCTCTATACAAACCTGTACAAGAATTTATATTCACAGAGATATAAAACAAGTATAATTCATACGTACAATCAAAAGTCGCCCAACGAGAAGGATTTGCCTTAGAAGTCTCGCACTTCACGTCATCAACGTAAAGCAAGTTGAAGAGATCAACGGCATCGTCCTTTTCAACAGGTGTCTCAAACCGTGCAACTGGTGGAGTAAATGAAATTGCATTATTGTTCATATCTAAAGAAACCTGTATTCAAAAGCTCAACTTTTAGAAGAAAAAAAAAATCTCGAATTCTTTTCAGAAAAAAGATACAAGTGAAATGAATACAGGGTTCGTAATTTTCCAAGAATTAGAACATTTGTGGCTGAAAATTACCGCACGAGGTCTTATTGCAGGAGTAATTTTAGCCATGTGTCTAGCAAAACTCTCTTCATCAAGAGAATGTCTCCTAGTATGGCTTGGAATGAGCTTTTTGGGTGCATCTTTCACCACTTTGCCATTGTTGTAGTTGACTACACTGACACCATGACTTGGTTGTTTTGCTGTTTGAGAAACCCACTCTTTGTCCACATACCTGATAAATTCCTAGTTAGTAACTAAACCATAAATGGGTAGAAGATAAACAACCTTGTTTTCATATGAAAAGTTGTCTTACTTGGAACGGATAAATTTGTGAATAGCTTCTCGCTTAAAATTTGGTGGTAATTCTGCTTCCCAGTAAGTTTTTGACTTCTTATTACCCATAGCTGTTCAACAAATATATGCATTGATAAAAAAATGTTAGCAACAGGTTTTTCACATACTTTCCTATGTACTTTCTCTAAAAATTTGACAATATCCCTCTTGAATTACTTCACTTGTTGCCTAAACTAATAGATAATGATAAGACTATGAATTTGCTATTTAAGTCAATCCATAATTTATAAGATTACAAGTTTACAGATGAAAAGGGTCAAATAAAGAAGACAAGAAGCACGATATTGCTAATAAACAGTCAGTAACAAGGTATTCTATTTCAAAGTCTGGCTGCACTTAGCAACATGTAGTTATTACTGCTAACCATATCAGAATTTCATAAAACGAACTGTAGAATTTCTTACATTGCATGAAAGCAACCTGCTCTGGTAGCCATGTGTCCAAAGTAGTCGATCGCACCTATTTTTAGACATCAATAGTGTCAAGTTCAGTATTGAAATACATAACAGTGGCAAAAAAAGAAACTGTTACAATTTGAGAGTGTTCTAAATTATTTAAGAAATCTTTTGTGATCTTTTGCCAGCAGAAACAGAGTTTTTGTTGTTGGAGAATCTTGTTTTCGATTCATTTGAGAGAAAACCAGAAAAGCTTCCTCCCTAAAAATCCAAACAACTCAAACTTTAAAATCTCATTGCTCCAAGCAATTTGTCAGCTTGTTGAACTCCAGTTTTCAATGTGAAAATCATCAAGTTTAGGCTATTAGATCAAATCTCACTTGAGAGATCTCGATTTGTGACAATGGGTTGAAACTGAAAGAGAAGTACCCATTTAGCAAGCAATCTAACCCTCAATTAGATCAGCCTCGTGAAGAAGAAGAAATTAAAGTTCCAAGAGCTTTAGCTTACATTCATTTTGCTGCCTCAGAGTCAATTTTTACTAGGATAATGGCTTGCGAAGAACCAAAAGAAACTTGAGAAAAGTTCAAGGAGATGTACACAGAAAGTGACAAAACTATGCAGACGCATATTCTGAATTTTAAGAGGGAATTTGAAGTTTTGGGAATGAAAGATAATGTCCAACGAAGAATACGTAGATTGACTCATGGAAGTTGTTAACAAAATTCGGCTTCTTACCAACGATTTAATAGGCTAACGGTGAGCTAGCCTGAAAATTGCAAGTCCAAGATCTCCTCTATTGAAGACTCAAAAGATATAATCAATATTTCCTTGGTTGAGCTTGTACGTGCTTTTCAAGCATCAACAACCAAGGGAAACAGTGAAGAGATTTTCTTCAAAGCAAAAAAGAAAATCTCCTCAAGGAGGATAAAAGACGCATTCTGGCATGAACAAAGAAAATGAGAAGAATGAAAGCCAAGGAAGTAGAAGTGGTATAGCAAAAACAGATATCCTCCATGTCTCCACCGCAAGAAGAAGATTTCGTTATCAAATTATTGTTGGTTTAGGCAAGGATTGCAATAAAGAACATGCAAGCAATTTATTCATGTAGAGAGGAAGGAAAAGAACAAAAAGATCAACAAGACCAGTAGAAGAACAAGCACGATGGCTGAAAATCAACAGCAACAGAAGCAAGACTAATACTGTACTGTTAGATTTGTCAAGAGTAAATTTAGATAGATTTTTTAGATGTTGAATTTAAAACATAACAATACAGACAATCCATTCAGAGTTGATTATTGTTTCCAATGACCCAGAGAAGAAGGTGTATGAAATATAAACCTGTGAGATATGAACTCCAAGACTCCTGTGAATTCCAGAACATTTCATGCATATAAATATTCCAAGATTGACACTTGCCCATCGTGGTGCCCTACAAAATTCCATCAGCACCCCATACAAGTAAGCAATTAATTGTTTTTTATAGAAAAGATATAGACATATTCAAGACAGGGAAATGAATGAAAGAAAATTCTCAGCTTACTACAACATAAATTTGATTCTTCAAATCTATTTTATTGTAAAAGACAATCTGATAATCATGTACATTACAATATTAAGTCCATTCTTAAATGACCAGTATAGTTAAACAGAATGATTAACATGTAATAGAATTTCAAAAATGGATCATGTTATCTATGGATTTGGTTGCAGAATAAAACTATTGTATCAACTTCAGCAGACTAGGAACTCAAACCCTCTATCCCTTAACACTGGAATTAACTCCACTGCCAATAATCTACAAGTTCATTGTTAAAGCGGAAACATTGTATGCCAAGCCTAAACCAGAAAGATTGGAATTGCAAATGATCGAATTCTTTGTGAAATTACACCATCAAAAAAAAATTCTGAAAAAATTCTAGATCTTATTCTAAGAATCCTCAACGAGAATATTTTGTTGAAATGTGAAAGCTTCAACTATTCGGTGTATGCTTCTAATTAATATAACAATCTGATCTCAACCATGATGAAGCAATTAATGAACTCATAACGATAGATCATATAAACATAACACCAAGTGAAAGAATATAAATTATAATACAAAAGGGTTCCAAACAGTACTTGGTCACACTCTCTATTCTCTGCCAGCTTCAGAAGGCCCTCCAAAATCTGCATCGCAACAAATATACACGACAATTATTTTCCAAACAGAAGAACCTTGTTTTAAGTTTATTGAACCATGCTAAAGACACCACGAGGAAGAACATTTTCTATATGTGTTTAAATTTCTTTAAATGGTAAATGCAATTGAAATTTGTTAATTTTATCCATAATGCATTGAGAGAATCCTTACGTTAACTCTAGAAACAAAAGGAAAACCCAAGAATTATAAGCAAAATATAAAATAAAAAAGTAATGAAGTGCCAAAGAAAAGGGACCTTGGTGTGCTTAGAATTGAGTTCCTTGGATACAGAAGCCTTACGGTTCTTGTTTCCTTCCATTCACTTTTAATGGATAACCTTGAATTGGTTTGTTTTGCTCAGCTTCTGAAGAGGGGCTTTGTGGTTAAACACAAAGAAAGGGGAAACCAACGGAGAACCTTAAAATACGGTTGCAATTTATTTATGCGTGGAGCCGAGATTTGGCGATACCTCATCTTCTTATTGCATTTTGTTTTCTGCTTTGGCGGCAACCTTATCGAGTTGTCATCTATGGCTGTTTTTGAACTTTAATTGACGGTCCTTGGAAACAAAAATTTGCATGATACGTGGATAAATACCATTTTGTTCTGTAATTTCAAACTGATTTTTCTAGAATGCGTTTACTGAAATTATTAAGGACGACCTTATTTTCTCTTTCTTTTAAGCTTTTTCTGCTTCAATCATTATAATTTTTCTTTTGTTGATGACAATTCGGTGTTTAACTCAATAAAATTTAATTTATGTTCGACTCGCTGCAAAAAATAGTTAAATTTGAGCAAATTATAAAGTTTTAGGGTATTTAGGTTGGACTTGTTAAAAAGTGTTGACTTAAATTATATCTTATGTTCATTTTTAGTTTATTTAAAATTTAACTCCGTTTGTCATGGGTGTTTTTAGATTTTAATGAAATTGGCTTATTTCAAGTTCAATTTAAATTTACCATAAGATTATTGCTTGTTTAACTGAAAAACAAATTAAATTTATTTAATTAAGTAAACTTGTAAGTTGGCTATCTATTAAGACAATAATCTCTACATATTCAAATAGAGAAATGTTTATAAACATAGTATCGAGTTTATTCACTAGCCTGATTAAGAGTTTGTTTGCGAACTTTCAAGTCAAGTTTTAAATTATTCAAACTTAGTTTGCTTAATAAGAATTTTAAAAATTATTTAAAGTTGGCTCGTTTATTAAGAAAAATACAAAAAAAATTATCAAACTGAACGCGGACTCATTCACACTTCATCAACAACACTTTTTTTTTGCACTCTTTTATACACACTACAATCAAAATTTAACATATGCATGCTCTGTGGATTATACCTTTCAATCCCGTATTTCTTAAACTGGTTTTTCCAGAATGCATTTGCTGAAATTTAAGGACAACCTATTTTCTCTTTTCTTTAAGCTTGTTTTGCGTCAATAATTGAAATTTGGCTTTTGTCGGGTTGATTAGCTTACTTTCCTCGCTCGTGAACAACTCGATATTTGCCTTGATAAGAACTTGTGTTTGGCTCAATGAGCCAAAATTGAACAATTATCGAATTCGATATAAAAAAGAGCCCAGACACATATATATATTCCGCTTATATAACATGTAGAGAATTTGACATAATTACATATATAGTAAACTTAAAATTTATTTATTAAACAAATTTAATTTGTTTTTTAGTTAAATGAACTATAAACGAACTTGTGACAAATTTACATAAATCTCAACATAAGCCAAATTCCAATGGAAATCTAAACAAACATGCCACAAGTCCAGTTCAAGCTTAGCAAAGTTTATACAGTCAAGATTGAGCATAAATTATAGTTCAAACTTGAAAGATTTTTAACAAAGTTTAAACACTCCAAAACGTGACTCCGCTTGATTACACCATTAGTTGGTGGTCTCTTCTGGTCATCCAATAAAACAAATCGGTTCACTTGGCTTGTCTAAGATAGTGAATCGAACCTATAGCTTTTGTTTATAACTTCCCTAAGAAACCGACTAGTGTGCATGCACCCCTCCTCTCCTATGCTTCATCTAAACAAGTCATCAAGTCCTAACACATTAGTCGAAGCAACTACTCAAAGAATCTAGATACTAGCACAATCAAAGTACTTACACAACTCCACAATATATGCGAAATTCAAAACCTTTGCTATCGCAGAATTTTAAAAAGACGAATTGCACACAATTTTGACAAAGTGTAACTTCTACCTTCCTAAGTTTATCAACCAAAAACAATGGCTGAAACTTAAACTGCTTCACCTTCTGTGACCTCCTCCTGTTATGTACCCGAGTCCAGGACCCAGTCATGAGGTGGGGATTAGCCTTGGAACCCAGGGATCCTCTAGAGTTGCCTGCTTGCTGTCTGTTAGATCCTATAATATAGTAATAATGGGCACGTTAGAGACAGCTCCAAATCTCATGAAGTAACTGAAACTTGCTTCTTCTTTTTTTTTCTCATCATTATTGTTTAAATATCAAAGAATCACTGTTCTACTACTGGGGAAGTCTAACTCAACCAGGAAACATTGCTAAAGAGAACAATAGTAAGAAAGCAATAGATAAATAAAATGATAATAACAGGTCAGTAGCTAAGCTTGTTGCTGCCACATGCCTCTGATATTGGCTCCCCAAGAAGGCATCTCTAACACAACTAGAATAGAGAATTGATTGACTGTGATTCTTAAAAACTCCAATGCAGTGCTGTGGTTAGGGGGTGAGAGATCTTGGTAACATTGATCCTGCCATCAAGATCAATTATTAAAAACAGCAGAAGTATAAACACATGCGTTACTTACCAGTGAAATGTAACATTCCAAAAAAAATTTGAAACTGCCTTGCATACGAATAAGAGGATATGAAAAGATAAGTTTGATAGGGCTACAGAAGCAAAACAATATCATACGATCTACCAACTACTATCTAAAGATTAGTAATAGAAAAAAAAGAAAATCAAAAGTGCATATTATAGGCATGTAATTCAACTGGTAATTTTATCAGGAGATGATCCTTCTATAATTAACTGAATATGGAACTATAGACAGGAATCAGTCCTCCAAATCCTAAAAAAAAGAGTTTGCATAACCTACGGTCACCAGCAACAACTTCCTGTAAATGGTTTCTGATTGACCTATAATCCAACTAAGATATAACCCAAGGTCAAAGTAAAATTTCTATCATTCCACTTGTATTTCCAATTCTGATTTTTTATTTTGAAATCAATAAAACAACTGCATTCACAAGTCTGCTTACTGAAACAAAAGGGCTTTAAGTTACCTTAGTAGAGTAGATTTGGACCAAGTAATTGATTAGATGCAATAACTTATAACTCGAAGCTCTGCATGCAATCAGGTGAAAATGAAGGGATATTATGCAATAAATTTCAATTCAGCAGATTTGGACAAATAAAAAGGTTCAAGGTTGGGGGTTGACCAGGAATCGACTTCAGGTATTTTACCATAACCAAGCAACAAATGAATTCTTACATAAAACAGAATCTATATATGGCTGCATACATCCATTATAGTAACGACCTTCTGAATAATACGGTAATGAATAAATCATATATCTATGCGTTTGCAACCTTATTGAAACAAAAAACCAAGCTTTAATGCCTTAAATTCCTTGATAATCAGATCAATTACAATATGAGAAGAGATGCGTTATGCAATCTAAAACAAGTCACATGCTAAACAACTCATCATTTTTCTGAAGTTATCTACTTCAGGAAAATACAGGTGCAATCAAATTGGATATTTAGATAACAAAAAGAAAAAATTATGGACTACTGCACAATTTAGGATAGGATGACAGACTTGAAAGCATCAACAAACACGCAAAAATCACTGATAATTAATCACTGGTTAACACAGCACACAAGCAAGCATAACAAAAAAAAAATAAGGCCAACAACAAATTGGTTTTATTGAGCAACTAACCCAAAAACGAAAATTCAGCTGAAATTATTCTTAAACAACTTATGGATACAAAGAATCGTCCTAAAACAAAGGGTCACTCACGCTACAAAGTTTTTCTTTCAGCTACTTAGCCAGAGCATGTTTTACACAAACACACATAAAGATGCTAAACAAACGAGAGAAAATCAGACAAAAAAAAGGAGTTAGTTTTGATAACAATTGAACAGTACTTTAATTAACTTGTAGGAAGCACTATTTTCCACTTCCTGCGGAGTCTTCGCAACGATAGAAAGCGCATGCAATCCAGACTGAAGTTCCTCCGACAAAGCGTCGTAGACCATACGGTGGCGTTTCACGAGGCTCTGCCCGTCGAATTTCGGAGAGACAATCTTCACATTGAAATGGGTCTCCCCGGCGGAGTTGGCTTTAACTGCAGCATGACCCTCGTGCTGATGCGAGACGTCCTCAATTTCTAATGCAGTTGCTTCTAGTGTCGATTGCAGCTTTGTTCGGATTCTGCTTGCCCGCGTTAGCAACACTCCTGTTCCTCGCGAACCCATCACTGCTTGCCCTGGTTGGTCGTCACCCTCTTCTTGTGGGTGTGTTACAATTTGTGCACTTGTTTTTTACTAGATCTGAAAATCGTGTGGTTGGTCACATGACTTTCTAAGAGGATCTATAAGGGGTTAATAACCCCATTAAATGTCATGTCATGACACTCCCCAGACGAGATAGATTATCATGACATGAACCCGTCATTTATATGAAGTGGCTCATAAGGTGAGACTTATTGATAAAATAGATTTCACTTCATTTTTTTCTCTATTTTTCTTTTTAATTAATTTCTAAAATACTATATATAGATATTTTTACTTCAATTTGTCAATAATTTATTTTTTTATTTTATATATTCCTAAAATATTATTTTAAAGTGAATAATAACTCACACAAAATATTTCTGTGAAATATTTATATGTTATTAAAAATATGAAAATATATTTTTTGTCAAAATAATAAGTAGAATAAATCGCACAAAATATTTTTTTTAAATTAAATATTTATCCGACTTATTATTTATTTTAGTTTTTAAAAATATTATTTTAAAAAATTTAATTAAATAATTTTTATGATAGGTTTATTTCAAATATTATTTTTCAACTCAAATATTAACTCACAAAAATATTTATGTGAAATAAATATATTTTGTTATTATTTTATAATTGTAAATAAATTAAATGATAAATAAAATGATTGTGGGGTCCATAGTTGAGTATAATGAATATTAAGGATTAACTAGAGAGAGTATAATGTGTGAAAATTTAATGGAATATCGACGTATCAGATGCATTAACTTCTTTGAGAGGTTAAGGAGTAGAGATATGCTCTAATAAAAATAGGGAAACTAATTTTTTCTTCCATAATGTTTGGCCTAATCTATCAATTTGTTGCTTGGTTTTTAAAACCTACAGGTTAGTCCCTTGAGTTAATTGGTATGACAAGGGGTTAGTTGAACAACTAAAAGTATTGCCCTTACATTTATAGAGAAACTATCTCTCAACTAATTGAAATTCACTCATCTCTCCTCATCAATCCCTTTCTAGAAAGCCTCTTCTTCCACCTTCTTGCATCAATCCCATCTCTCTTGACTTGCCTTAACCATCTCTTTCCCTTCCTTAATCAATTGCCTCCCTCTCCCTCATCACATTGCCATTTGTCTCCAATAGAAATCACCACCATTCATTTGAGACAATGGAAGGAGTTGAAGCACAAATCGTCCTCTTCCATTGTTGCAACGGTTGTTGTCTTCAAGATCATCATTCAGGGTTGTATTTGCCACTATCTTGTGGTTCCTTCGATGTTGCATTTCACAGAACTGTAATGGCTAACGCCTTATGATCAAATTTCAATGGTTGAGAGTTGAGATATTAGTAATTCATTGTCTCTTTGAACTTAGGGTTGATTAAATATGTTAGGAATGATTCAGTTCAATTTAGGATCAATTCGGTAAAACTTGAGCCTCATTTTTGCATTTTAAGCAAAAAGGATGTGCAATAAGGAGAGAGGGATGTGTGCTTCTTTCATACGAGAGGGGTGTGACATGTTAGCCAGAGAGAGGTCTTCAATAAATAGACCCCATGATAATGGACACATATCGTCCACCTTAGGACAAGCGTACTGCTACTTAGAATGCCACATCAAGTCTCTTTTTAATCCTAAATGTATAGAAAGTGATGGTGTGTATTTTTCCCATATTTTTAGTCTTTGTTTGTATTGGTTTTCATGCCATATGTTGGTTATTTTCTATGTTTCATGTGGTTTTGTAGTTTTGTGTCACGTGGTTTTGTGTTGCTTTTTGTGTATAGGTGGTAAATTGGCGAAAATGTTGCCAAGATGGTGGATTTTCGATGGAAGAAGGCTAAACTTGAGATTGAAGCTAATCTAGACATGGTCTATTCAGGGAGGTCTATCTACTATGAAAAATTTGTGGATTACTTGATGATGTGGCTGAGTCATTTGAGATAGTTGGGCAGTACAATTTTGATTAGCAATTTCAACCTCAACATGCATTGCTAGACTCATTTTAGTTGAGATACTTCCCAAATTTAATCCAAATGAATAGTGAGACTTTTGTTTTTAATTATCTTTTTCTCTTTTGAATATTTGTTTAATTCTTGTGCTATTTGTTTTCTTATTATTGTTGGGTTGATTAGTTCAAATAATATTAGTTGGTTAATTAACATGATAATAAACTAGTAGTTAGGAATACAAGGTTTCGATAGTTTCTAACACAAGTAACAAAATAACATAGTTGTTTGTGGTTGTGCATCTCATATTGTTATGGAATTAAATAGTCATGTCTAAATGAATTGACGTCTCAATTTTGTTGGCTTGGGATTAAATCTCTTTAGTTTCTATTGTTGCTAGTAGATTAAATCTTGTCAGAGATCTCGAGGGTTGTCTATTGGTAAGTGTAAACTCATTCGGTAATACGACACCGTCTCGGTGAATGCGTGAGAAGATACAAAAAGCCACGTCGGGGTTTCCCGCTGGGAAAAACCCGCAATTATAGCGGACCAAGACACGATGTTTCGTTGAGGCATTTCGTTGAACATTTTGAGACCGATGTCCAAATGCCCGCATTTCACATACATATTAAGAATGTGGTTGTATAGATAAAGAGAGGGAGGAACCCAGGACTTGATAATCTTGGCATGAATGGCACTTTCGTAGCATGGGTCGAAGTTTTCTACGCATTTGCGTAATATGGTGATGGGGAAATTCAGTGAAGTGGTGGCACTGGTGGTACATGAAGTGAATAGGGCAGTAAAGGTTGTGAAAAGGGTTGTATGTCACGAGCCGTTTGTCGTGACACACAGGATACGCGAAATGCTTGCTGGTGAGCTAAACCGTAGGTTGCAGGGCAGCGCAATACGGTGAGTACGTGCCGTAGATGATGCGCATGTCTCGAGACACATTTCGGATGGGCGTGCCATCTAGGCACCACACTGGTCGGGAGTTGTCCCCGCTCCCCTAATGAGCCCAAGGGAGGGCAAAACCAGTGAGCATTGGAGACTGAACAAGGCTTAACCTCGAGGATGCGAGAGTCTCGGGGTTGCCGCACGGGTAGGTCCCTGCGCCAAGACTCTGACCTTGTGACATGTAGTTGGCTTCTTGCCTTGAAGGACAAGGACATTGTGAACTATCGGAGCATTCAGCATCGAGCGTCGAACTAGAGAACAAACAAGCATATCAGATATGTGTAAATAGGGGTGTAAATGAGCCAAGCTACTCGTGAGCTACTCGACGTTCGACTCGATAAAAGCTCGTTCGTGACTCGGTTCGTCAATAAACGAGCCGAGTTTAAACAAGATTTTAAACTCGAATTAATAAATGAGCCGAGTTTGAATACCCAAAAGTTTGGCTCGAAAAGCTCGCAAACAGGCTCGTCTGTGTGTTCATAAGCATGCTCATGAACAAGCTCGTTTGTATGCTTGTTTATGTATATATATACACGTTATGTATATGTGTGTGTGTGTGTGTATATATATATATATATATCTTAAATTAAATTATGAAAAATATGTTGTGTGTTTGGATTAGTATTTAGTATTTGGACCAAATCAACAAAAATGCAAATTTGCACTAATTGACTATGCCTATAATGTTAGAATTCGTGGCTCGTTTATGACATTCATAATTAATTAGTGTAGCGGAAAAAACAAAAATTTTAAGCATTGAATTCCCCAAGAACCCATGCATATCAACATATATAATTAGGGTTAGAAGATCTACCTTTCACCAAAGCTTAATCGTTCGGTTTTATGAGACGGTGTAGCTCTTTGCACCCAAAACTCGAATCACCCTTTTGGAATCACGTTGCCTTTGTGCGAACATGTCCAGAGGTATCTACACGAACGAACTTACCTTGGATTGGCTGAGTGTACTAGCACTTCTTTTAGAAATCTATTATAAAACTCACAAAATAATTTTCTCTCTTTGAAAGTGGCATTCACTAATTCAGCCTTGCCTTGAAAAGAATGCAAGGAGTGCACCTATTTATAGGCATATGAGGAGACCTAAATAGGTGCATAAAATAATCTGAAATTCCCTCTTTGACCTTGCAAAATTTGGCCCTCATCCTATTCAAGCAATAGGGTACCGAATTTGCTTTCCTAGTCTCACTAGGTTTACCATTCTTGTCCCACAAGAATATTCACTTCCTAATTAATTTTGTCACATACAAATTAGGGTTTTATTTTCCTTATCAAACAAGAATAAAACTCCTAATTAGTGATGGTCTCCTAATTAGTTAGTGCATGTGCCGAATTCATCCTTGTCACACAAGGTAAGTGACTCCTAAAAAATAGGAAAGTGGAGCCGAATTTCTCCCTCATTTTTTAGGTTTATTGTGCTGAATTTTCATGCTCCTACTTAGGTTAGGTTTAGCCAAAATTCACATGGGTTTCTTTAATGTTATTGAGCTTTTGATTATATGGTACATTATCATAAAATAAATAACTTACATGGGCCGAATTATGTCATACATAATTAAAACCATGATAATTGGTGATTCATATTAAAAGCTCATTACATTAATGGACCATGTATTAAATCTTATTTAACACATAAATCATAAAACCCTGAATTATTATTGATTAATCAAATTAATCATCTTAATAATTCAATCACCACAAAGAGAGAACATTTGTAACCAATTCAATTCGTTCTTGTGTGTGACCTAATAGGCCCACTCGAAATTGGCAATAGGCCTTGTCCCAAACCTTTGGGCCCAAAGTCCATAAGCGGTATCTAGTAATACATTATGGCAACCCAAAATCGAGTGGATGTTGGTGATCCGAGTTAACCTTTCACAGTCTAATATTTAGTCATTTTGTCTCACGATATCTCATCTAAGCATAAGGCATAGTCACATGTCAACCTTATATTGCTTAGCATGTTTCTTGATCTTGAGTAGATTGATATGACAAATGACATTGATAGACTCCTTTATCAATTCATTCGAGTGTGCATACATTCCATCAGTCCTACTCATCAAGTGGCCAATAAATATCACTCTTCATAAGTGGAACAAATCCATCACTCTCACTATCAACCCTCTACATGATTTATGACATATCCAATCATAGCCTTTATTGTTATCATGTGGTGTGTCGAAAGCCTACACCTAAAGACTAAGGCAAGTGTACCTATCGTCTATAGCAAGTGGACCCTTGAGTACCGAGTGTCGTATCCCACAGAGACTACGATTATTAGTTACTCACTCTTCCTCTATTATCTAACCGGCAAAATAAATGATTTCGAACCTATAAAATAAATAAACTGAACAACCTAAACAATTGCAAACTAAAATTTAATGATAGAATAAACAATGGGAAAATGGAACCTAGATGCTGAATCCCCCTAGACCGAATTAAGTGATAAAGAATCGTTATTCAAACAATCATTCAGGCAATTGGACCGTGGAAATTCCTAAGGTATATTAACTTCTCTCTCGAGTTAGCTAATGCCTAACGACTAGATTGATTAACTGGAATCTCTTCCTAATTAAAACTCATATCGTTGCTTTAACACTCTATTTTATGAATTTCACTATTAGGTTTGACCATAATCCGGAGGATTTATGTCGACCTATCTCTAGATTTGCATGCAACTCCTCCCAATTATGAACGCTCTATCATACACAGAATCTCTCGATTGCACATGCACGAAACAATATTGGAATCGAAAGGCTAGCTACAGTCAATTCAACAATACACATTATAAATCATAATCGAGTCACAATCCATAAATCAATTGAATTAATAACACAACCAACATCACATAATCTGTCTAGGGTTCATCACATCTAGATACACAATATAATTATTTCATAACAATAGAGAGATAAACAACAAAAACAAAGAGAAATCTAGAGAGAGAAGGAAAACCCATGATTGAATCCTCCAATTCTTCGCGAAATCCCTTAGTTCTTTATGCCCAATGATGTTCTCCTTTGTTCCCCTGTTCTCTGGCCTCTAAAGATGTATATTTATGTCTCCAAGTCGGCTCTTCCTCAATGAATGCTGAAACCCACTTAAATAGGTGATTTAGGGCATCTGAGATAAGACGTGTGGCCGTACCCAAGCTGTCCCATCCGTGTCCTTCCAAAAACTTAAAACTCTGAGGCTTGTACATGAAACACGGACAAGGTTTATGTCCGTGTGAAAGGCTAATATGTCTGTGTGATCAAAAAATGTTTCGGTCTTGTTCTTTTCTTCGGCGTCCAACTACACAGACACAGCTTTGTGTCCGTGTGTTACAAGTCCTGTCTGTGTCCCATGGTTGTCAAGTTCCAGTGGGTTACACAGCCTCTCCCACGGCCGTGGATTGCAAATTCCTGTCCGTGTGTGCCCAGTTGTTCATAGATTTGCTTCCTCAAGTCTCCCACGGATGTGTCTTGTCATTCCAAGGCTGTGTCTCATTCCCAATGCCTCAAATGTCATCGTTCAAGCCCCGTTTCGACTTGTTCTTATTCAATTCGTCAAGTCATTATCAATTAACCTGAAAACACAATATAAAGTGTAGAAGTATCAAAACTAATGACAAACACTCAATTCGTATTCAAAACAATATAAATCAATGCACATAAATACGTATAAATATGTGTTCATCAAACTAACCCACATTTAAGCTTTTGCTTGTCCTCAAGCAAAGAAATAATTAAAACAAGGGAAAAACATCTCAATCAAATTCAAATTACCGCGGCATGGAACTTCACATTAGATGTCAACTAAAATAAAATGAGTAGCAGAGAATCTAAGAGATGCATATATCACTAGTCAATCCAAATCGAGGTCCTAAACCACACATGAGTTAGAGGTCAAAGCCAAAGTAGTCGATTTGACTCGATCACCCATTCAAGTCATTGATTCAATTAAACATAAAACATTTAAGCATAAGACATTTATGGGCAAATTCGATAATAAACATACATTAATTGCATACTTCCAACATTTTGGCTTGCATTGCTACAAACGCAGTCAGTAAATATCGAGTCCGACCTTAGTGCTTTATTTTGTACACTTGAAGTTTCTACCATAAATGATAGTCTGTTTGACGTGAAAATTGCTCATTTGTGATGAGTGTTCTCGGTTACTAAGACAACCCTTTGTGGCAGTGCTTTGCATACTCATGTCTAAGACAGTGGAGTAAGGATCGAACCCCATTTACTCATCCCGGTTTAGGTTCAAGCAAACCAATAAACTTTAAATTTCATTCATTTTATTCAATATCGTTCCCGCATTCAGTCAACCATTTCATTCATTAAATAATGAGTTAAACGAGTTACAAAACCAAAGCAACTAATTTGGCCACAAGCTCGAAACTAATATGGATCTAGAACATGCAATTCAAATCTTCTAGTAACTCATGCATATCAAAATTTCTCAACTAGTCAATCTATTCACATCAACAAATAACATGCATCCCACAGCCACAATATCAAGAACTCGATCAAAAATTTTAAAAATTCACCCTAATTACCCCTACCCCACACTTAAATTTTGCATTGTCATCAATGTAAAAAATTAAAACACATAAAACCAATGAGAAGGGAATAAATTAGAGAGTTCTGAAACTTCCCTGAAATTTGGTCCGTAGAGATGAGTCTTGACTCGATCCTCACCTAAAGCTGTGAGAGTCCCTTGCAAAACACAAAAACAACTAAA
>CAODLS011320406.1:0-17276 GCA_948243855.1 Flueggea neowawraea | reverse complement strand
TGTGATTGCAAATGATTTTGAAATGGATTTTTGAAATGCTATTATTGTATAACGTGTATATTTATACTTATGAATACTACTTGTGGTATTTGCGAACTGTTTTCAAAACAGACTCTGTGAAGAACGTATGAGGCGCTCTGGAGTGTTATTCCTCATTGGAATTCACCCTCCTGTATTTCTGTTGTGGATGATTCTATCTTCCAGGTGCACAGATTTGGCTTCGGCATACATTCCGCATCTCGGACACCCGTGAAGAGACATTTTGGTTAGTGATGCCTATTGTTCGGGCTTCTTTTATTTTGTAGAGTTTGGTACCAGATTACTATGGGGGTGTTGGGTTGTATATATACTCTGATATATTTACTGTATTTGGTTTTACCAAAGTATATGATTTGTATACATATGATATATATTTATGTATTGAGTTATATATAAATTGTTTTAATTATAAAATGTTTTTCCAATAAATGTTTTGGAAAATTAAATGATGGGTAGCAATTATGATTCTTTGGAAGGCTTGTGCGGGATGAGCCGGGCTTCCATAGACGGTCCGCCTCGTAAGCCGGTCATGGTCCCAGGAATGGGTCGTGACAATTGTTTGGACTTCTTTTATTTTGTAGAGCTCCGTACCAGATTACTGTAGGGTGTTGGATTGTATGTATACTCTGATATATTTATTGTATTTGGTTTTACCAGAGTATATGATTTGTATACATATGATATATATTTATATATTGACTTATATAAAATTTGTTTTAAATTATAAAATATTTTTTCAATAAATGTTTTGGAAAATTAAATGATGGGTATGAATTCTGATTCTTTGGAAGGCTTATGCGGGTTATGCCGGGCTTCCATAGACGGTCCGCCTCGTACGCCGGTCATGGTCCCGGGAATGAGTCATGACAACTTCTATGCAGTCTTTTCCCCCTCAAACTCTCTCTCATCTTCCTCAACTACTCTGACATTGTCATCTCAAACTCTTTCTCCGTCTTGTGCTTGAAAAAAACATACAAATCTCAATTCCATTCAAAACCCTAACCAAATCTTGCTCTTTAGCGCATGGACTCTCTTCAAGCCACCTACAGAGATGCCGCTAAAGAAAAAAAGCAAGTCCTCTCCTCCCTCCTCCTTCATCGTTGAACCTCTGCAAAACGGCGGCAAACCCACTCCACCTCCACAAAACGTTATAGAAGCTTCTCCAAACAACGATGCAGCCACCCAAAACGACACCTTTGTCTCATCTTTGTGTTGGAATCTGTACACGCATAAGAATAATTTTTTTTTTGTCATGAACTCCACCAAGGATCCATGCAAATCAATAAAACTGACTAAGCAATAAGTGTTTACCTCTTAAAATTGAATCAATGATGAGAAGGTGCTGTAGAATATGAGCCAGAGGCGCTGCAGGATGTGAATGCCCTTTACTAATATCCACACGAATCAAACTGCAAGATGTGCTAGCATCGAACTTTTAAGTACACTCTCAAAAATAAAACCTTGCTACTTTTCTCTCTTTTTTAGTGGTATGGACAACAAGAGTAGCTAGGTTTTCATAAAAAAAACCTTTTTATAGACTTTGACAAACCCTACTTCTAGTTTCATTAGGAGTCATAAGTCTTATCTTACAAGAATGCTCTTATTCCTTGTCTAACAAGGACTAACCACTTAAGATATATTTATTAATTAATATATTAATTTTGGAAACTATTAAACTAATATATTAATTTCGGCCTCATTTTATTTCAAAAATGAAATGCTAATTGTCATGCTGACCAAGTCAAACTCCGTCATAGTTGACTAAGTCAAACGAATTACTCTATTTGACTAAATCAAAGAAGTTCTTTCTCTTGTTGACTAAATCAAATAAACTAATTTGAGTAGGTCAAGCAAATTTTAATTTGCTTTTAAAACTATTTAAAAATAAATTATTTCGCATAAAATAATAGCAAGATACATGGCCTAAACTAATATAGATTCACTCAATATTGGCAGTAGACTCAAATTATCATTTAGACCCACAAGTCATAAGTGGGGTTTAGCAAGACATTGTGACTACCCAAATTAAGTGAACTGATGAGTCGACAAAACCTAATCATCAGTACGATATTTAGTTTTTTTTGTCACACGATATCTCGATTAAGTATAAAACATAGATCACGTCATCTTTATATAGCTTAATCAAACATTTTTTGATACCCAAGTAGACTGACCAAAACAAATGATATCGATAGCCCCTATCAATTTCATTCGAGCACAACCATGCATTTCATCAGTCCTGTTTGTCAAATGGCTAAGAGATATCTCACTCAAATAAGAGCAGAACAAATTCCTTCACTGTCACTCACATTCCTTCACATAATTTACCATATGTCCAATTATAACTTGTATTACCATCCTGTTACAGACGATGTTGAATTATATCAAAATATAAAGATCCTCATGTAGGAATCTATGGCGAGTTTAGGTCGAAAGACTCAAATATCATTACTGCGATAAGAAACACTGATGACATATTCCATGTAGTATTTCTCATAGCGGGTTAGTCCAATATCATTTTCCTAACATGTACCTATGTTCTGAGTAACATTCTATGTCCATGATCAGTAAAACATGATCATCTCTTAGAGTGTATATTAGTCTTATCTCATTATCACTCCCATAATAATGAATGACCATGGACAATTTAGAATATTATTCCTTTATCTTAAGATTTTACTATCAAGTCACGTACTTGATGACATAAGACAAAATCAACTATTCATAAATACTATTATCAAGTTAATGCATTACTAAATAACATGATGATATGTATGTATGAAATGCCTTATCTTTATTAAATATCAATATAAATGACAATGTTTATATGATTTGACTAGGTATATCACTAACACTTTGGAGTCACTCTCTGAATCGGACCACACCACATCTAATGACACTGAGAAACCCACTCCAAAAATGGACGACATTGAAAAGGAAGACGATGATGTAGAACAAGACGACGATGACCTACCTTCGAAGAAGCAAAAACAACTCTCTTTAATAACCCAACAAGGCGAAGAACCATCCACAGCAGAACCGAATCAAAACGACGGAGTAGCTTAGGTTGTTGTTCTCTCCTTAATTGGGTCGGGATCATTTTACTTGACAGATCATGCAACTGTTGATTATTACTTAGCGGAGGAGGAGGTTTCTCGAAATGGATGGGTTTCTTGAAATTGTTGGCTTATTAGCAAAGATTGGTGTGGTGGTGGTGACTAGTTTGTTGTTGTGTTGCAATAGTGGGGCTGGGTGTTGTGGCTGAGAAGATTTGGGTTATGTTGCAATGGTGGGGCTGGGTGTTGTTGATGAGAAGATCTGGGTTTTTAATTTTCTTCTTTTGTTGTTGTGTTGTTAATGTAATTGAGAGAGTGAGAGATCTGTTGATGGTGATTCTGTTGATTTGAGAGAGAGAGAGAGAGATTTGTTGATGGTGGTTTTAGGTTTCTAATTTTCTTTTTTTTGTTGTGTTGATAATGTAATTGCTTGAGATTTCTAGGTTTTGAATCAATTCTTTTGGGATGACAGGAATTTCTAGACTGAGTTCATTTTTTTGTTCATTTCAAATTCATTTTGTTCATTTTGATGGCAAAAAAAAATCAATATCTTTGGCTTGAAAATCTTTGATTGTTCTTCATTGATTTTTCTTTAAAATTGAGATTTTTGTTTTTGACTTGATTTTGTATTTTCAGATCTACGAAGGATAGATGATTGTTTATGGTGGTTTTTAGTGCTTTAGGGTTCCTGGTGGTTTTCGGGGTTTTTGGGTTGATGAAAGAG
Organism: Flueggea neowawraea; assembly: GCA_948243855.1. Taxonomy (NCBI): domain Eukaryota; kingdom Viridiplantae; phylum Streptophyta; class Magnoliopsida; order Malpighiales; family Phyllanthaceae; genus Flueggea; species Flueggea neowawraea. Next base: position 13,457 of record CAODLS011320406.1, on the reverse strand, counting down.
GCATGTGGGGCCGGGTTGGAGCCATGTGGCATATCAACGTGGCATGTTATTGCTTAGTTGCCCAATTATGTGAGCAATGTAACTACAATGAAACAATTAAACCAGCTGTGATCGTGTATTAACCCCAGAATAACTCGTATACACCAATAATCTAAAACCGCACCCCATCTCCTCCACTCTTTGCCGCCAGCCTCCTCCTTCCTCCTCCGCCCACAGCCACCCTTCCCTGCCGTTTAATTTTCGGTTAGTCTCTCTCCTTCTCAGCCCTCACCTCCCTCACTCTGCCCCTGCGACAACGCCACCACCCCTGCTGTTATTGGTATGTTCTTACACTCCAATTTTTTGTTTGATTATTTAGTTCGACGCCACCCTCTATTTGTCTATTTTGAACCAAAGCTACCCTACTCCTACTAGTTTGATTGCGTGTTCAATTGTTGCTTAATTTTTTTCAGTCCGTGAATGTTAGAACTGAAAATGTTTAATGAATTGATTATACTTTCTGGTTGTTATAGTTTCTGAAAATGTGTTTGATCTTTCATTAATGAATTTTAGTCCGTTTCAGAATTGAAAATGTTTAATGAATTGATTATACTTTCTGGTTATATTGCTGAAAATGTGTTTGATCTTTCATTCCTTTTTCTTTTTTTACTAATTAAGTACAAGCGGATGGTTGTAAGCTAAGGATGTTCTTCACTCAACAACAATTTCATGTACATTTTTTATTGTGATTTTCATGGAAGCTGTTGTTACATGGCTTCTTATCTCATATTGGTTCGCTCTGAAATGTGATTGTTTCTGTTGTTTGATTTTGGAATTTAGACTAAGATCAATGACTGCATCTTTTAATAATGACATGGAGTTGAAAGATTACATTGTGAAAACTTTTTGGTTCCCAATGTGAAAAATGTCGGATACTGAAGATAAAGGTCATATTGTCTCTGATTTGCACTGAAGCTCTCCATGTCCTGTATGAATAGAATGATGTTCAGTTGCTGAGTTCAACTAGTCAATGAAATTAATTACTGGTTATAGCATGTCAATAATCCGTGCTTTGTACTCTCTATTTGGATGTATATGATTCTTGCGGTTGAGAGATTACAATAGGAAATTTAAATAATTTAGAGTTCCCAGCTGATGTGAATCATCTTAGAATATTGGAGTGAGTTTAACTTAACTGATTTTTGCTCAATTCATTACATTTAACAGAAAATCTGCAAAGTGGACGAGCCACTGAGAAGTTTGATATCGACAGCTTCAGAGTTCTCCTTCTAGAACTTGTAATTGGAAAAGATCCACTGATCCAACTTTTGTAAAGAGAGGCTTAAACATTGTTCGTTCGGTGAAATTGCTGCTTGCCGTGCTTGACTACCAGTTTAATCCCCTGTTGATTCCTCCCTGCACTGAATATTCATTTTGTTTCATCACTTGAATAAATTTGTGGACATAATGAAGATAATATTTTAAAAATTTTAAAGTGGTGGAAATTATTTTTCTTTTTGTGAAACAAATACCACACAACATTTTTCAGCTAATTTTCCATATGTCTACAAAGAATATACATTTCAGAAAAATGTTTTTTAGAAACTTATTTTCCCAGGGAACACATTTTCTGCCAAACAAACGGGGCCTTATTATTCTTCATTCTAGCATAATGACTAAATATACTGACATTATCTGGTCTTTTGACTAAGAAGTTGCATTAGTAGAGCTAACCAAAGTTGATAATTGAAACACCTTTTTTTTTACCAGAATATAAAGTAGAGACAATTTATACCATAAAATTATTATCATTATCATTATCATTTTTTCCATTAATTGAATTTATCGTAGTTGAGAGGTGACTTTTAGTTCTGTTGGTAGGTTATCTGCATTTGAGATGGGGGATTGAATATAATGATTATTTTAGTGCTACTTTTGGAATTCATAAATATTTGATGTTTGTGATTAGATTCTCCATTTACTTAGAAATTTCTTCTTAGATTTGGGACCAGAGTTTTATTCAAACTTCTAGATTAGCTTGAAGCAGAGGTTTTTTTCAGGGTGAGTTTGAGCCTAGTCCATTAATGCAATGAAATAGTTTCTTCATGAGCTGAGGTTGAACTTAGTTTGATAATTGAATAACGTGATTGTGATGCGTCAAGCTTGAAATTATGAAAATTTAGTTGATCTGAGCTCTAGCAACCTGTCATGTTGATGGAGCTTGTTGATAGTTTAGCTCTATTCTTTTTTCCACTTTTATGGATTGCTTTTATGCGTAAAACAAAATCTTGGATACATTAAGCATCATTCAGCTTATGTTACAAGCTGTAAAGTTGAAAAAGAATGCAATGAAAATGGATTTCTTAACCTGGAGATTGTAATGCAATAGTCTGTCCTGAGATTGTTTTGCTGACAAGAGGTTTGGTATCAGTTGGACTTTGGCACCAAATTCTAGGAGTATAATAGGTTATGTGATGAGGCTGCTTCTAATTTATATTTATTTTGATTATTTGTTTTGCAGCTGTTTATTGTCAAGCTTATAATAGGTCTGTGCCCAACTGTTCAATCTTGATCCTTTCATTCAGGTGAGTGGATAAATTTATAAGCGACCTCTTTTAAATGCCAAAGTAAATTTTGTTCGTAGGGTAAATTCCAAAATTTATTGCATGTTCCAGTGAATCGTAGTATAAGCATGCAGTTCACATGTGTTGCGCCTTTCCCCATTTGCAACTGCTACATTCTATTCTCTCTCCGGGTTCATCTCTATGGTCCACATATTTGACTAAAACCCTCCTTTTACTCTGCTGGCAAGCTCCATACACACTCCAATGGCATTGCTTCTCTCACTTTCTGTCCCACAAACAATTGTAACAGTGAAGAGCTAAGAAAATACCAGATCAACAGTGATAACAATCATGATCCTTCATTGCTATACCAATTCCACTATTCCTTTAATGCTAACAACATGAATGAACAAAATCCAGAAGACGGAAAAGAATATCTGTGACTAGAGACAGAAGAGGAAGAGGGTGAATTAAATAAGCAAGGAGTGCTTTTAACAAACATGTGGTGGACAGATATGAAAGCTGCTTTGGGACAACGTATTAACATTGAGGGCATTTTTTCTTCTGTTAGGATGTTTGGCAAAGATCAGCATTTGGCTCTTGTACATGTTGCAGTGCCTGATATTAGGTACATTGATTGGGCTGATTTGCACAGAAGAGGTAGCACAAAAAAAGATATATTGTTATTTGGTTACCTAAATTTTTTATATGTGATCTAATAAATTCATTTGGGCAATCAGTCTTTGTCTCGCCCAACTTTTGCTAAAACACTACATGTCAATAGCTCCTTAAGTTCAACCATCTCCTTGAATCTTGTACTAGGTTACTTATGACATGTTGGTCCTGCTTCTAAAAAAAAAAAAGATAAACCTGTTGCAACTTATAGAATCATGACACAACAATATACTATGTTACACTAGTTCTCTTGTTGAGATAAATCAGTGCTATTACTGTTCACTTGACTGCAGTATTTATATAGTGAAATTACGTATCATTACCATTGTGAGGATGTTTTATGTTTGCTGCATTTGTGAAATTGCATAAAATAGTATGGGAGGCTCTGAAATTCAAATTGTAATATACAAATAGCTGTTTCTTATTCTAGAGTCTTATTGGCTAGCCTTTATTTTATTTCATTTTTGAGTTCTTTAAGGAAAGAGAAAGAAAGAACGACTGTTGTTGTGATTGCTTCCTTAACGCTTAGATACCTGAAAACTGAAAAGCTACAATGTTTATATCCGGTGATACAACAAATGCAGGTGAGGAAACTAGAAGCATCCCTTACAAATTGTTGGCTCAAAAATGGATCAAAGCCTATGGAGCACAACCTATTGCCGGATCCCTTGCAATGCATAAGAGATACACCATGTAAGTAAGATATTTGTACACTTGTCGAGCAACTTGAATGGCAATTCAATAGTTTTTATCTGTGTTTGCCTCGTAGTCAGTCTATTTTGAAACCCTACATGTACTTTGAGTTGGAAATTTTTGCGAGAAATGTTTTGAGGATAATACCAATTAAGGAAACTTGCAAAGCATTTCTGGTTAATTTGAACTGAAGCTGAAAAGAGAGCTAATGAGTTTGTGTCAAGTCGAAAGTTTAGGTCACAACTCATTTGTGAGCCGAGTAGTTTGTGAGGAAATAAGTTGGGTTTCATTTAGAAAGCAATCCACTGTCGAAGCTTATCAACTTTTAGCCTTGTGCAATTTAATTGCTTGACACAATTAGTAGGCTTAGCGACGTTCAAGTTGCCAAAGTGAATCAATTTGGTTTCATCTGCATTCTTCTTGTTGGTTGGCTATTGAAAGTCTTCGTTTTAGTTTACCATCAATTAGTTTTTAACTTATGCAGAATAAAAGCACAAATTATCTTTTAGGAAGGGAATTTTGTGCATTAGTTTGTATTTTGGAGTTAATCAGTGCTCATTTTGCTTTTTATTTTGAGAATGTACACTTTAATAATTCTTTGGCACGCTCACACACTCAGCTTTTTAAAGAATAACTATTGGTTTTTTGAAAATTAAGTAAAAAATATTAATTTTCTTAAATAGCAGTCATCGGAATGCATTGATTTGTGGGTTGATTTCTTTGATGGTTTTGTCAAGATAGACAACACAAAATAATAACATGGTATAATATGAACTCAAAAACTGAGGTGGTTGTAAACTACAATTTAGGAGGCATAAATGGGCATTCCAAAGGAAGGTAAAGGAAGGGGATCCATGATGATTTCCTCATCTGGATAAATTAAACATCAATTGTATTGTGTTAAGACGTAGTGCATAAATATGAGAATATTAAGCTTGGCCAGTTGGATTCCTGCACAAACTCTTGGTTCTCCTCCAAGGGAACATATGCATATGCTTCCATATTTGCCTCTTCAAACCTAATTGGCTTGAAGCTCAGTGGATCCTCAAAGTACTCTTCATTGTAATGCGTACCATATGTTGTCCATAGAACCTGCAACCAAGATCACATATTAACAACATATATAATTCCTATCTATATCTATCAATGACAGTACAAAAAAATGATTTGACTGGTGTGGACATGTTTCTTAATGATTGCAAGTTTCATAGGGGGCAAATTATTGTGGTTCCTGTTTTTTGACGCTTTTACAGTTTTATTTTTAGAAAGCATATAGATAAGTAGAGAGAGGAAGATGATTGTAAGTTATCTTTGATCTCAATTCAAACTCAATATAAGAACCTAAAGGTGATTATTAGATTTAAAACGAAAGTTTATATCAATTATTAGATTTAAAAAAATGAATGATGTGAATTGAGAGTAAGTAAAAAAAAATTTATACTTAGTGTAAGTTGTGCCTGTCTCGTATATATAACAAAGCATCTACTTACACTAAAATAAGTTTTTTTTAATTTATATATTTTTTAAATTTAATGACTTACAATCGTCATTATTTAATTACCATTAGATATTTAAAAAATAGATAGTGAAATTTAGTGTGAATTGAAAAAACTTACAGCTCCAAATTTTACAAAAAAGAAAAAAACTTACATGTAATGTACATAAATTCTTACTCTCTCTCTCTATATATTAGGCAAAGATGTAATGATTGTTTATGATTAGTGCATGTGTATATATATGTACCTTCCACTTCCATCGAGTGGGTCCTTGGTATTCAATGTCTGTTATTGCCTTCCTAAAGGATCCAAAGATTGGCGGAAAGAGCCGCATGCTCTCACAAGCAACTTGCCATGTATACTTCACCTTCTTCATCTCATCCATTCTCCTCACCTCCTCACCTTCTCTTTTCTCCTTCATTATATTCAATTGTTCTGCCCATTTTCCACATTTATATTAGAAACTATATAATCTTAAAACCATTCTTGGTGGTTTAAATTAAAATATTTTTTTTTATGTCAAATCAAATCATTTACAGAAAACTGATATGGATAATTTAGTAAATATCTCGAGTTAAGGAAAAAAAAAACTTGTTTCAACTCAAAGCATACGTATTTTTCCGCAATCTTACATCGCGTCTAAAGATTTATAAATTTATACGTATCTTGAAGGACCATGTCGTAGCAATCACGATGCTGACCCAACATTCTGAATACCATGGAAATGGCGAAAGAGGTTGTGTCATGAGCTGCAAATACTAGCAGCACCACATTGTCAATAACCTCTTCTTCACTGATCTCCCCTCGAATCATCCCACCGATGAGCCGAGAAAGCAATGTAATTTTCTCTTCATGCTCCTTCCTTTCCATCATCTCCTTCCTCTTCTTCTTCCACTATTTGAACCAACATTTTCTCTATCTCTTGCCTCGCTTTCTTTGCTATTAAAAACCTCGAACCCGGGAATGCTATAGGTGGTGCAAAAACACCTTCTAATACTCTCTCAAAAGTACTCAACATTCCTGCCTCCACACCAATCCCTAACAAGCACTCAAATACAATAGTGAACGTCAGGATTTTTGTTGATCGGTAAAGACTAATCTTGTCTTTGCCACTCCACTTGTTGTTTAGGTGATGTTGAACTGATTTGCATATGCTTGACACTAATGGTTCAAGCCCGGCATGGCTAAGGCTCGAGGATATTAGGGCACGGATGCATCGATGATGCTCTCCTTGTGTTTCCATGATGCAATTTTTTCCCATAAGTTGAACTGAAGTTTTGGGGCATGAGCTTATCACTAACTTGAACTCATTGGACAAGAAAAACCGGTTCGCTTGGGCTCCATTGACAACAATTGTTGGAGAACCCATTAGGTTTGTTTTGAAGACATTTCCATGTTTTATCATCCGAGGTCGAACGAACTCCTCGAACTGTTTGTTTTTACGTTGTGCCTTGTAGAACTGCATTGTTTCACCAATCCAAGGAAGCCCCATATCTCCTGGAGGTAGTTTTTTCTTGCTCTATGGTGGATAGGGTCGCTATTATGACTAACAGCAAGAAATAAAACAAAGACGAGCTAGAGCTTGTTTCCATGGATAGTTTTGGTTGTGGCTAGCTAATTAACTGTAATTATGTATTGAAGTTTGGTGTGTGTTCTCATCAGGTGTTACAATAGAAGGGGTTATATAGTGTGTAATCATTATTAGGATATCCTAGTGTTGATATGCGTATGTAAGCATGAATGAAGGAATTTGACGTTTTTTTATTTGGACTTATCAATTAAATTATAGCTTCATATATGATATACTGATCGACTTTGTTGTTTACAATACAATGTATTTAAAAAAAATCTCACAATAAATAACATACACAATTCACTAAAATTTCAATATGCTAATAACAATTAGATCCATAAGACAACAATTGGTAATATATAAAATAAGTTAAATGAAATGTAAAACAAAAGTTTAAATCCATAAAATAGCAATTAGTAACACATAAAAGAAGTTAAATCAAATGTAAAATAAAAATTTAAATCCATAAGACAACAATTAGTAACATATAAAAGAAGTTAAATCAAATGTGACATGAGAGACAGATTTTATAAGAAAGTCAACCATTATTTAAGCCATAGCCGCCCCCATGTTATTCAAGGATAGCTATGAAAACAGTGATCATATTCTCTGCATGTGCTCGCTCACTGCGTTTCTTCATTGGCCCAAAGAATGACACATAACCAAATGAGTCATAATGTATGTTTAAGAGTTGCGAAAAATTAATAGTTGATATGACATAAGAGTCAAAACTATTTTTGAGTTTTAAAAGTTGAGTAGTTTTTTCTGTCAAAAAAAAGTTGAGTAGTTTTTTTTTTCTTTTTTCTCTCAACTCTAACCCTAATTTTTTCTTGCGTTGTCACTCCCTCTGCTAGCCCTAAGCCCTTGGTGGCTTTCTTCTATTCCCCACCTTCGATCTCTTTGGCCGGCAGTGGGTGAGGTTGCTTTTGCCATTTGGTAGACTTTTTCTTGCTTTGAATAATCTCCTTTTCGTGCCTTCGTTTTTTGTCTGCTCGTTGTTGCTCTGGTCTCTCTTCGGTTTGTTGTCGTTGTTGGATGGCAGGGACGGTGAGGGGTGGTTTAGATCGGGTGGTGTGTGGAGTAGGAGATGTTTTGGGATCTCTCTGTTGGGTCTTATGATTTTGAAATCCAGTCTTGTTGTGACTGGGGTTTGGAGAGATGAAGGTGGTCGATGACCTCTCATGTTTCAGGCCAGCGATCCACCGTTTGTTTGGGTGGTGGATGATGGGTTCTCTACCACTTTTGGTGGAGGTCGGCTGTGGGGGGTGAATGATAGTTTCGTGGTTGGTTGGTCCAGATCTAGGCATTGTAGATCTGAAGGTCAACTGTGTTGTTGTAGTTGCCACTGCTGATGGTCGGCTTGGGTAGTGGTCGGTGGGCCTGTTGTTGCTGCTGATGGTGTTTGGCGACTGGGTTTGCATGGTTACCACGGGTGGTGGCTGGTTTGGAAGGAGAAGTGTGATTTTGATGTTGTTGTCGATGATAGTTGGCTGCCAGTGGTTGTTGCTATCGGTGGTCGGTCGATAGGGGGCCAGTCTAGGTGACAGACGGTAGTTTTATGGTGATAGACAACGACGATGACGGCTTAAAGTGTTCACGGCGATTTTCAATCTTGGATGTTTTTGTTGTTGTTGTTGTGTTGCGGTTTGGATATCGACTTCCTTAGCAGCCACGACTCAATGCGCTGCTATTTGTTGTTCCAATTGCACTTCCGCATTTGCAACGAAGGCAAAAGTAATTTTCGGTGAAATCTCCTGCTTGATAAAACTTCCTGCCATAGGCAGCAGTTATGTTCGATTTTATTTAGCGATTAATGTTGTATTTCAACGTGTTGTTATTTCTCGCCGAGTCATTTGGCTTTTACATCTGCCATTTACTGTTATATTTCGTTGTTACGAGGAGTCTTCTTGTAACATCGATTATTTCAGTTGAGTACAACATTTCAACATTGACCAAAAAAACTATTTTTGAGCTTTTAATTATGGAAAATATCCCTAAAAATCTGCTCAATCCAATATTATTCGAAGAACAATTTCTTTGTTTCAACGTCAAAGCTCAAAGCAAAATCTTTCATCCCTGCCCTCTATATCTGATTTACAACAACTTGTATCGGACAATATTAGTTATCCAAATAGACTTACCCAGTTGGCTACTTTCCATAACTACAAAATAAACAACAAAACAAACAAAAGATAAGGAAAAAGAAGAGATTCATATCCATGCTTGTTTCTTCATTATGCGACTTGGCAAATTGGGATGGTAATAAGCGTGTAAATTAGCCTAATCTCCTGCCAACACTTCAACATAAGGCTCAATAAGAACTTGTTGAGGTTAAGATCGGCATATAAATGAGTCATTGTCAAATGAATTTTGAAGCTCGATATATCAATGAGTCGAGTTTCAAACACAATCTATATATCACTTGTGAATCTTACAAATACAACACCAAATCATCCTAAATCTAACCAACCCCGAATTGCACCAACCCTTTTATGAAAAACCTTGATTATGTTGTTTTTGAGCTATCTCTATGTGTTTCTAGGCTATTTCTAGAATGATCTAACATCCCCCAATGATCATTCCAACATAAACAAGATAAATTCCATCCAAGAACAAAATATGAGATTAAAAAATGATTAAATAAGAGGAATAAAAAGTTGATCTTGCCTCAAAAGAAGTTTAGGAATGATGGAAAATCAACAGAAATGATTTTCGGACAGAATGAGAGTGTTTTGAGTGAGGCTAAAGAAATTAGGTAGGGGTTATATATAGACCCCTGCCAAAACAGTGTCGTTTCAGCAAATTTGTCTTGCTCACTCGAGTAACAACCCTTCCTTACTCGAGTGACATCCCTCTTACTCGAGTAAGATTTCCTAGAAATTCATCTAGAGGCTCGACTTACTCGAGTAAGCCCTCGAGTAACCGAAGGGCTTACTCGAGTAATCCATGATTCATTTCACTCGAGTAACACTTTTTTCTTACTCGAGTAACTCCCTTTGAAAACCATTAATCATCAATTTAATACTCCAAACATTCTAGATCAAATGAGATGGAACAGAAAGCTATAAAAAGTCTTATCAAAATCCGATGGGGTATTACATACTTCCCCCTCAAAAGAAAATCTTCCTCAAATTTCACGTCAAAACAAATCAAGGCTAAGATCAGACCTAGATCTCCAAATCAGAATCAAACTCATAATCCTGGATGCTAAAACCTTACTAACATCCTAACTCACTCGAATATGTAGACATGCAACAAAAAATGCATAAATGTAGAGACATGATACATATGCAAAATGCAGAGACAAAGAACAGAAGATACTAACCTATGAATCTGCAGAAACAAATAGGTGCAGATATTTGTGCCACATCTCATCCTCGACCCCTAAGTGGCCTCATGAACTGAATGATGTCGCCATATCACTTTCACTGAAGCTATCTCATTGTTCTGAAGTCTCTTAACCTGACGGTCAACAGACTAGGGTGCCAGAACATGTGATGGATTAGAGACATACTTCCTCAGAAGCTAAATATGGAAACACTAGATGAACAGAAGAAAACTGAGACGGTAGTGCAAACTCATAAGCAATGGCTCCAACATGGCCGATAATCTCAAAGGGACCGATGAATCTCGGGCTCAACTTGCCTTTCTTTGCAAATCTCATTACACCTTTCATTGACGATACCTTAAGGAATACATGATCTCAACTAGAAACTCCAAATATTTATGCTTTGGGTTAGCGTAACTCTTATGGCGACTATGATCAGTCTGAATTTGCTGCTGGATCAACCTTACCTTCTCAGTGGTCTACAAAATAAGATCTAGCCCCAAAGGCTATCTTTCACTAATGTCGGTGCAACATAGAAGACATCTATACTTCCTACCATACAATGCCTCAAACGGCGCCATGCGAATAATCGAATGGTATGAGTTGTTATATGCAAAATATACCAGAGAAAAATGGGAATCCCAACTTCCAACAAAATCCATAACGCATGCTCTCAACATATCCTTCAAAGTCTGAATCGTACGCTCGGATTGACTATCGATCTGCGGACTAAAAGAAGTGTTGAAATCTAACTGAGTACCCAACGTTTCCTGCAGTTTATGCCAGAACTAAAAAGTAAACTGAGGTCCTATCGGACACTATAGAAATTGGCACACCATGCAAACATACTATTATGTCAACATATAACTTCGCTAGTCGTTCATATGTCGTCTTGACAACAAGAAATTGTGCAGAATTAGTCAATTAGTCAACAATCACCCAGATGGAATCATACCCAAAATATGTTTTCAGTAAGCCAACTACAAAATCCATTGTGATGCGATCCCACTTCCACTCTGGAAGGGGATTGATCGGGTTCTTACAAGTGTACAAGAATTGATTATAGTAATAAAACCTTAGGAGTATCCTAGGATATCGTCTCCACAGGGAACATTTCTAATTGTGGTCAAATAACAAAGAAAAAACAATTAAAAGCATCAAGTTGTTGTTTTGGGGTTTTTGTAAATGAAAGTAAGCAAGAAATCAAACACAAGTATTCAATAATAGGAAAACGTTAGGGCGTCAAGATCAAACCAAGGATTTAGTTGTCAAATGAATGAAAATGGGTTTTAAGAAATGGATGTGAGTGTTATCTCCATATAAATCACTTAAGGCCTCTTGCAAGGTCACTTGAGTCATACCTACACTTCCTAGAAGGGTCGTTTCATCCTTACCTAGCCAAGTTAGACCTATTATGTTCATAGAGGAATTTCATCGAATACCTTATAGGCATAGGTATATCTCTATCCTAAACCATACAAGTTCTATGCATGTGGCCCTAACACAAGTTTCATCTCTCGATTATTTACTTGGGCTTGTCAAAAACAACATTTTGGTAGTTAAGTACAACGTCATTCAATCAATAGCAAGTCATAAAATCAATCACCAATAATATATCTAGCAAAAAAATCACAATTAACAATAGATTTAACAATGAAACACAATACCCATAATTAAGCATCTATTAAGCAACATCAATCCAATGTCTACATCTCTAATACACTAACACAAAATCTAAGATAGCATATTTACAAATCTATGCATAAGGCAAGAAATGTAAATCCTAAACATAATTTATAAACAAAGAAAAAGGAAATAAAAAGGAAGAATAAAGCTTCTCTTAATGGGTGATGGAAGCCTTCTTCGAATCCCCTTCTCTTTCCTCTTCAATGCTAGAATCCTCCTTGGAAATTGATGAGAGAATGATTCTCTTCCTTAATGTGTGTGTCCAAGGTTTCCAAAAATAGTGTGTAGGAAGCCTATTTATAGTCCTTTAGGTCCCGCAACTCCTAGCAAAGTCTTTCCAAAAATGCCCTTGATTGTGCCTTTAGTCTCCACTTGATTTGTTGTCTTTCTCTCTCTAGAAAGCCCTTCATGGTCATGATCATGGCCGTGCTAGGATCATGACCATGAAGGGCATTCCTTAATGTGTGTGTGTCCAAGGTTGCAAAAAATGGTGTGTAAGAAGCCTACTTATAGACCTTTAAGTCCCGCAAACCCTAGTAAAATCTTTCCAAAAATGCCCTTTATTGTGCCTTTGGTCCCCATTTGATTTATTGTCTTGCTTCATTTTTCTCTCTCTAGAAAGCCCTTCATGGTCATGATCATGACCGTGCTAGGATGCTTTCTTCATTATGGTCATTTTCGATGACCGTGAGAGCATCACGGTCTTCTTAATTCTTGATCATAGTCACAAAAATGACCATGATTTGCTTTTGGACGGTTTGGACTTTGCTTGATGATCACGATTTCATGGTCACGGTCATGAATGGTGACCATGAGTGTCTCACACTCTTCATCACAGTCATAAACCTTGACCGTGATGGACTCACAGCCACACATCCATTTGCTCACAGTCTTGCTCATGACCGTGAGCCACCACTATTTCTTCCACTTGTGCATGCTTTTAAGGTTCACGACATGGATAAGTTTTGGACCCATTTTTCTCCTCATTCATTTCCACCTCCTTTGAACTATTGAATCATTCAATCTTCATGCATTTTCCATCATTTCAACCAGATTTCATGCATTTTCACTTATCCTACACAAAACACAAAAAATATATAAATTCGTGGACAATTAAGTATACTTAGGGTCAAAATTGTTGGGTTTCTTATGAGTCTTTTAAGGTTATTAGTCCAACCAAAACAAAAAGAAACCACCCAAGAACATGCATGTACAAAACAAAAAGTTTGGTGTCAAGAAGTATACCTAACGTTATGAGAAAAACCGAAACTTGTACCACCAAAGGAGCCAAACCAAAAGAACAAGCTTTTGATCCCTTTAAACCTTGTTAATTCCACTAAAAGACTACTGAAGAACATCTACTCCTCTCTACCAAATCACACACACAACAACCTAGTGTGCTAGCACAAAAATCTGCTCTTTCAAACCAAGCAATCCGGTTTTGAACAACAACCAAGAGAAAA
>CAODLS011320291.1:0-13139 GCA_948243855.1 Flueggea neowawraea | reverse complement strand
CTGAAGGCAAGTTGGCCGCAATATAAGGAAGACAACCTATTGGTCCTGTGTTATGAATCCAAAATGTTCTTCCTCCCAAGTCATATAAGCTCTGCATCAATACAATTTCACTGTTTTAGCTCTCTCTCTTGGAATTTCACTTAATTTTCAAAATTGAAGTTTGAGTATCACAATAAAAAAATAGAACTGAGTGTAAAGATTAAAAAATTAAAAATTCAGTTGACATTTTATGTTTTTCATCCTATTTTTCATTAATGTTTTGCCTTAACAGTTGTGGAGAAATTATTAACAATGGCAGGAACAGATACATTCACTTCCGCAACCGTCATGTTGCCAAAAAATCCTACTACGAAGTCATTTTGACCGATGTCGAATGTGTATAAAGCTTTACCATAATATTCCTCTCTAGGCACTAATTCAGCAAATACTCCTCCTGTCCAAATCATTGCTAACATGATTCTAAATTGAAATATACGTTGAAATTATAGGAAATGCACTGAAAGAAGTTTGTAAATTACCTTTTTACCTTATAATTAGTGTTCTGTTTATGAATTGTGAGAACTGTGAGTACTGCACTTAAAGGGAAAAAGGACTAAATCCACCAGCAGGTTTAATGCTAGTTGGTGCCCTAATTGTAGATGTTGCTGTGGCAAAATTTGCACCATTTGTGAGGTTGGTCCCCTACGAGTTGGGGTAGGCACTTAGATATGGCAGCTTCAAACTATTTGCTGTAACAACAACACATTTTACACCAAAATATCAATAATAGAACACACATGGTTTCAAATTAAATTTAGCTAGTACCTTAAGATAAACAGGACTAATGTTCGAAATTATCAAAATCTTGTATGAATATTCATAACCTTTCTGAACCATACAGAGGGATGTAGTGTTTTTTTTTTTAAAGTTTAGTGCATGTAAAGGCAGTTTGGGAAACCTAACAAGAAATGTGTGTTTGAAAAGCGTTTTGGACCTACCATATTGTATAATTAAGAACCAAATAACAAGATAAGATAATTACAGAAAGAACTTACCAATGAAATCAATGATAAGCCTTCCATCAGCGTATCTTCCCGCCGGGATGCCAAAGAAAGTCTTTCCAAAAGGAGGACCAGGAGAGTGAAGGCAGAAGCCAATCCTCCCGTATCAGAGTTCGAGTCACCGAAGTTAAAAATTGCAGGGAACTCACAGTTTCCTGAAGCAAAGATTGGATTCAAGGTGGAAAACAAAGTTGCAGAAAGCAAACAAAACGAAAAAAAGATTACTAGAGGCTTCATATTGGGAGGTATAATTCAGATGACACAAAAAGAGTGCAGCAAGCCAGCAAGCTTTGTCTTTATAGAGTGAATTGCCCATAGTTGAGTAGACTTTTCAAAACAATTGGACAGTGTAATTTACCAAAAAAAGAAGACCTTTCAAAGTCGGCGCACTTGTTACGACAAGGTAAATAAAGGCCAACTCGTGGTTTAGCTTGAAACGTTATACAAAATGATAATGATTCGTGAGTTAGTTTACTTTTGTCTTGATTTTATTTCAAACACTGTGCAGGAGTTTGTACTAATCTACGCAACGTTATCTAGTTATAAGTTGTAGCTTGTACGGTGTTTTGTTGACACCGGCTAGAAGACGCAAGTAAACATCAGCAACACAGACAAAAATGTTCGGATGAAATATATTTTTTTTTTTGCCCAAGGATGAAATATATTTGGATGTTCTTGATTTGTTTTCAAAATCTTTATAGTTGGTTACTTCTCTGTCGTTGCTGATGAGGCTGCAATACACGACTGGCAATTCAAGAAAGTAGAATGATTTTATTTATTTTTACTAAAAATTAAAGTTAAAATCTTTTATTTAGAGTTGATTTTAATATTAATAAACTATAAATTTATTTATTGATAATTTATTAACCCTAAAAATATAATTTATAAAATTTATTGCTGTTAATATGCGTAATTTTTATTTTCAAACAAATATTAAAAATGAACATAATAAATCTGTAATATATTAATTTCAGTACTGTGAACCTAAAAATGGCCCAGCTTATAAAGTATATCTACTGCTCTGATGAAAAAAAAGAACCTATAGCCACTGCACATTCAGATTCATGTTTCTAACGATTATTTCCTTTTATGTTGCTCTCTTTTTTGGTTGAATATTTTGGCAAGTACTTAGCTTGTCTAAGAAGAATTATGAATTTTAATTGTGATCTCTTTTTTTTAAGCTAATTTTTAATGCGGTTGAATGTGTACACTTGTTAAATTGAATTGTCAATCTTTTAACACCAAAAAACATTGAAATTTGATACTAAACTACAACAAGTTTAGTTAGAAGCGAATGGTCGCATGCTAATGAAACCTTCAAGCGCGTGTTTGGAACTCTAGATATCTGTCTGGACTGCTGCAATTACGGTGTTGTCAACCTTAGCGAGGAATTTGGCAAAAGAAAACATTTTCGCAAAGAGAAATGCTAAAAATATTCTCCTACAATACTCTAGTAGATCACGCTATTTCTCATTGATCACTTTTGTACTCCTCTTTCATCAATTTTTATTTTTCTCTTACTTCTTCTCTCATTTTTTCTCTCTTTTCTTCTCTCTCCTCTCTCCACATTTCTCTTTCCTCTCTCTATTTGTTCTTTCCTTTTTTATTCTTCTCAATTTATCAAAATTAATAGAATATGCACAACCAAAAAAATACAATACAATTTATGTAGCATAATATACTACTCAAATAAAAAATATAACACTGAAGGAATCGCATACCGGTTAACTAATAAACAATATAATAAATAGATTTGACTTACTAACCTCTATTCCAACGAAAGCTAGCAGCGGAGCAGGACCAGTTCTATGTTGGTCTTGCGAGCAAACCACTGCTGAAATGTCAACTAGAATGTCCGACTGTTTCATAGTGTAGATGTCACACGTTATCTGTGCAGGACTCGAGACAAGAAACTTGCTCTCTTCTAGTGGAGAGCTCTCTCTCTCCCTCTCTTTGGAGGTGGTTGTGTTGGAATGTCTTAAAGAAGAAGAAAAAGAACTCTTCTTCTTATATAGGCTACTAAATAGGCTCGTGGACCTTACGAACCTATTTCATTTCTAACTCAATTGGGCTTACCAATTGGTCTTGGTTCACAGTCTCGGTTTATACATTGACCAACCGGGTTCGATTCTTCTCAATTGGACTTTTTAATTAGTCTTGGTCTATGGTCTTGGTTCACACCTTAACCGACCGAGTTCGGTTCACCCGTCATGGTTGAACCACTTTTTCCAATAAACACAATCACAATTTTTCTATGTTGAAATTTTGAGATTACTGCAAAACATAAATATAATATTCTATTAACAAAAAATCTGATGAAAACCAGAAAAATACATCATCAACTATTAAAAAAATACAAAACCCATACAAATTGGAAACTAATTTAAATTATGTATCTGATTTATTATCTGACATCAATGTAATTTTAGTAGTAATAATATGACAATTCAACGTGCCTATAAGTTGCAAGAATAAGCCAATCAATATCATTGTCAAACAAACATCAAATTTAAGTTTTTTAAATTTCTCCAAAAAAAATGATATTGTTGGACCTTTATTATTATTACCAAAATTACATTGATGTCATATAATAAAACAGATGCATAATTTAAATTACTTTATGATTTGTATGGTTTTTGTACTTTTTTAACAGTTGATGTATTTTTTCTTGGTTTTCATCTGATTTTTTGTTAAAAGAATATTAGATTTATTTTTTGCAATAAGCTCGAAATTTCGACATAAAAAAATTGCAATTTTGTTGTATTTTTTATTTGAGTAGTATATTATACTACAGAAATTGTATTATATCTTTTTTTTGCATATTCTATTAATTTTGGTAAATTGAGAAAAAAAAAAGAAGAAGGAAAGAACAAGAAGAGAGAGGAGAGAGGAGAGAAAAGCAAAGAGAGAACAAATCATTTATTGGGTGGGAAAAAAAGTGAAAGAAAAATAAAAATTGATGAAAGAGGAGTAAAAAAGTGACCAATAAAAAAGATAGTGTCTTTTTTGTTCAAGGGTGGGCAAGCCCTAATATTCATAATTGACAAGTCGGTGCCAAACAATGAGAAAGAGAGTTTTTTTTTTTTGAAAAAGATAGTATTTTAAGAGAGTGTTATAAGAGAATATTTTTAGCAACTCTTCTCGCAAAATAACACCTAACGAACAGCTATAATTTGTAGCTGTCGGCGAGAAAATATTATGTTCTCACCAATAGCTACGACAAATTTACAGCTGCTGACGAGAAACTTTCTTTTATTGTTAATAGCTATGGATTTATAGCTGAACTTATCTTTTCGCAAGAAAAATTATAATTATAATTACTATTAAATTAATTAATTTATTTTAAATAATCACTAATTGAAACTACATACATATCAACTGATCTTTTTTCAACTTAGCTTAACAAAAAAAAATATAATTATAATTACTATGAATTTTAACAGAAATTCTTATTCATGGAGAAACAATAGAATGGCATCAACTATATTACAACAACAATAGCTTAATCCCAATTAAGTGAGATCAGTTACATAAATTTTGAATCATCATTCTAAAGTACAAATACTACTCTCTAAGAACATGAAACACAAAAAAAACTCTTCATGACGAGACTTTAACAAAAAATTATCTCATCCTTTACTGCAAACAACCAGTCATTGCCCTCAACAGAGAAGCTCTAGCTTGATAAGCGTGTTCCAACGCCTGCCCTAACAAAAAATAAGAAAACGAATAAACACTTTCACAAAAGACGGGATTTCAACCACACAAAAATTAAAACTTGATTACTAAAATTCATTACTAAAGCATTCAATTATAACCCCACAGATTACGCATAACAACATCATTAACACAAAACCAGCTTGAAAACTTTTCAAATTAACAAGACCCTGCTGGAAATGCAAGCGTGATTGTATTAAGACCATCTTTGACCTTTACGTAATGGCTAAATTTATAGTAAATTGAGAGATAATATCGGAATATTGAGTGATTTAATAAAAAATAAAATTAGAAGGGTTATTACTCTCCGTTGATTATTTTTTTAAATTAGTTTGATTATTGATTCCACGTCCCTAATCCCTATTTATGGGTTTTATTATCCAAGCTAAATCTTTGGAAAAACAAAAAAAAACAAAAAGTAAAACCACTTTTTAAACCTATGATAATTAAATGTTACCATTACAAATAAATGAATGGCTTAGATTATTTTGAAATTTTAAAATGCAATCTCAACCGTTCAAGTACCACTAATACATTAAAAGCACAATACCGTAACTGTTGTCCTATGTGGACACACTACGATTACATAATACAAAAACAAATGATGAGTCGTTGCTATGTGTTGTGGCTGAGTAAAACCTCGCTAAACAAGGGCTTGTCGTCGACCAAATATGTTCCAGGAGCCTGGATGTACGTTTGGACTACTTGTCGTCCAAATGTAAAAAGCAACTAACGGCTTGTCGTCTCTCAACACTAACAATCGTCAAATAATTAACGGCATACAATATATTTCTCATTGAATTGAGCGTGAGTATATTGGAATATATACAATGGTTGGATACAAGTGTCAATGCCGTTGTATTTAAGCGATAATTAGTGTACAGAGAAAATAACATACACCTCTAGCAGAATCAAACTCTTTTCTCTTAATACTAAAAACAACAGTACCAAAGTTTTATTGGTTTCTGTATGTTATTTTCTTGTTTTTTTTTCTTTCATTCCCTAATTTTTAAATAAATCTACGTACAGGGTTAGATATTACAGGACATGAATCGAGACGATTCTATATTGAAGTAAATCAATACGAAGATCCTTGAGAACAACAGAATTTGCAGAAAATAATTTAAGATTAGAAGTAAATGGTCGTATGTTTGACCTTCTGACGATCTAGCATGTGTCCTTATCCGTCTCGTCTGTAAACCAAATTTCGACGGTGTTTATTTATAGGACTACGAAGAATTTTCAGATTTGAGACAAATGCTTTATTTATTTAGTCCAAATCACTAAATGTGTAATATTTGCGTGCATTAATTTTTGTGGCACCGACACGCCATGGTTAAGGGGACAGGTGGATCAGAGAAGGATCCTGTGGAGATTTGCTCGAAAATGAACTTGTTGGCAGCCTCAGCGTAGTGAATTCCATCCCAATTTACTCTGACCTCAGGACGATCACAGGAACCCACAAATATTTCGGTGCCATTTATGGTGACTCTTTCTCCACAATTAGGAGATCCATTAAAATTGTACTCGCCTCCATAGCCACAGCAAGCTACAAGGGGAAGCTCAAATCCTGCAATTTTCCAAGAAAAACAAATCTATGTCAAATAAAATAGCCAGATGGAGAGGATATAGGGTGGCGATCGCCTCCTAAATTTTTCGAAAATTTATGTATATATTTTATTAATCATAGTATATATATTAATGAAATCATCCCATCAAAAAAATTGTAATTTTAAAGAAAATATAATGTAGTATTTATATTTCTTTAAAAAATGGTAACTTTGAAAACTTGAATAAGAGAACTTTTATTTGTTTGACGAAGAAAAAAGAAACTAACCACTGAAATTAATTCAATAAATTAAACTTAAGTGTATGTAGACATAACTGCATCAATAAATTTTAAATTGCTGAACTTTTTAGTAGATAGTCTGTTATCAATAAACTTTAGAGTTCTAAAAACATCGGTGAACAAAACTTTAAGACGATATTACCCAAGTTTTGTCGTTAGTGTATGTGAGTGTCTATAGTAGTTATTACGGTTTTGGAAACGGCGGTTCCAATTTTAGGAATATGCGAACCGGACACAGTTTGGTCTAATTCCAATTCGGTTCATTTTTTATCTATTTTAACCAGTTCAACTGTCTGTTCCAATTTGGTTCCTTTTTTTAAAAAAATATTTTTAATCTGTTATTTTATCTCGTCATTTTTTTTTATTTGTAAATTTTGTTATATTCAATAATTAACTATAGTATCAATAGCATATTTTATTTCAAATATTTCTAATTTATAGAGTTGAAAAAAATAAAAATAAAATAAAAAAAAATTGAACCGCCGGTTTAACTGCTGGTTGGAACCGACGGTTCGACGGTTTTTAGAATGGTGAAACTGGAATCTAAACCATTACCCTCTGGTTTTAATCGGCCGATTCCTGTTTTGATCGGTCCGGTTCCGGTTCGTCAGTTCCGGTTCCAAAATAAATTGGATGATGCAATTTTTATCATAAAAGTTTTTTCATAAACACCTTAGTGCCTAAAATTTCAAATAAAGTTTCGTTACTGAAAATAGCAGTAAGTTATTTACGTGATTTGGTTAGTATGATCTACACAATGTACCGTATTTTTGTGGCTCTTTGAAGAGAGAATATTTGACGGAGTAAACGTCCACATAGGTGAATGAAGCAGAAGTCAAGTTCTTCCTCAGTTGGGCAACTGTCTGCTTCAACACGAAATTGAAGTATTGTGCAACTTCATTATACGGCTGAGCACAACCGGCAGCGTCCTTTGCTGAGGGGAAGACGGCCACAACATAAGGAAGACAACCTATTGGTCCTGTGTTATGTATCCAAAATGTTCTTCCTCCCAAGTCATATAGCCTCTGCATCAACACAATTTCACTGTTTTAACTATTTCTCTTGGAATTTCACTTAATTTTCAAAATTGAAGTTTGAGTATCACAATAAAAAAATAGAATTGAGTGTAAAGATGAAAACAACTAACGAAAATTCAGTTGACATTTTATGTTTTTCATCGTAATTTTCATTAATGTTTTACCTTAACTGTTGTGGAGAAATTACTAACAATGACAGGAACAGATGCATTCACTTCCGCAATCGTCATGTTGCCAGAAAATCCTTCTCCCAGGTCATTTTGGCCGATGTCGAATGTGTATAAAGCTTTACCATAATATTCCTCTCTAGGCACTAATTCAGCAAATACTCCTCCTGTCCAAATCATTGCTAACATGATCAGAAATTGAAATATACGTTGGAATTATAGGAAATGCACTGAAAGAAGTTTGTAAATTACCTTTTTGCCTTATAATTCGTGTTCTGTTTATGAATTGTGAGAACTGTGAGTACTGTTCTTGAAGAGAGAAAGGACTAAAGTCACCAGCAGGTATAACGCGAGTTGGTGTCCTAATTGTAGATGCTGCTGTGGCAAAATTTGCACCATTTGTGAAGTTGGTCCCCAACGAGTTGAGGTAGGCACTTAGATATGGCAGCTCCAAACTATTTGCTGTAACAACAACACATTTTACATCAAAATATCAATAATCGAACACACATGGTTTCAAATTAAATTTAGCTAGTACTCGTAAGATTTGAACATTTTACCTTTGGTAATTTTGAGACGACTTTAGTACTACTACTAGGTTATAAGATCCGATAAACATCACAAAGTTAAACGTTTATGAGTGTTTTATCAAATTAAGATCAAAACAGGACTAATGTTCGACATTATCAAAATCTTTTATGAACATTCACAACCTTTCTGAACCAAACAGGGGGTTGAAGTGTTTTTTTGTAAAGTTTAGTGCATGCAAGGACTGTTTGGGAAACCTACAAAAAATGTGGGTTTGAAAGCGTTTTGGACCTACCATGTTGTATAACTTTAAGAACCAAATAACAAGATAAGATAATTACAGAAAGAACATACCAATGAAGTCAATGATAAGCCTTCCATCAGAGTATCTTCCCGCCGGCATGCCAAAGAAAGTCTCTCCAAAAGGAGGACCAGGAGGAGTGAAGGCAGAAGCCAATCCTCCCGTATCAGAGTTCGAGTCACCGAAGTTAAAAATTGCAGGGAACTCACAGTTTCCTGAAGCAAAGATTGGATTCAAGATGGAAAACAAAGTTGCAGAAAGCAAACAAAACGAAAAAAAGCGTACTAGAGGCTTCATATTGGGAGGTATAATTCAGATGACACAAAAAGAGAGCAGCAAGCTTTGTCTTTATAGAGTGAATTGCCTATAGTTGAGTAGACTTTTCAAAACAGTTGGACAGTGTAATAATTTACCAAAAAAAGAAGACCTTTCAAAGTCGGTGCACTTGTTACGACAGGGTAAATAAAGGCCATGTCGTGGTTTAGCTCGAAACGTACGAAATGATAATGATTTGTGAGTTAGTTTACTTTTGTGTTGATTTTATTTCAAAAGCTGCGCAAGAGTTTCTACGATGTTTTGTTTTTTTTTTAACTAAAAAAAAGAAAGTCAGAGACGATCAGTAATAATATAACACTGTTTGACATTATTATGCAGTCATTACCTCTCCATTACGGAATGTTTCAGAGCCATAACTACACCGGCAGCGGACTTGGTCCGTGCACTAGTGCGGTCACCGTAGCACCACAATAAGACAAGCTTCTAGAGAGACATATTGCTCTATTACGCGACATGGTCCTCAACTGTCAGAGCTACCTGATTTGACGTCGCTCTCACTCGAACCTGCGCGTCGCAAACAACAGTCATTCCCCCTACCGCTAGGCTATCCTCACGGGGTAGTTGTACGGTGTTTTGTTGACACCAACTAGAAGACGCAAGTTATAAACATCAACAACACAGACAAAAATGTTCGGATGAAATATATTTGGAAGCTTTTGATTTGTTTTCAAAATCTTTATAGTTGGTTACTTCTCTGTGGTTGGTGATGAGGCTGCAATTTACAACTAGCAATTCAGGAAAGTAAAGTCATTTTGTTTGCTTTCATCAAAAATCGAACTCACAACCCTGAAGTCGATTCTAGTATCACAACCCTGAAATTGATTCTAGTAATAATGAGCCCCAAATCCAATGGTTGGTATATGAAGTTAGTATGAATGAACATTTCATTGAAAATAGAGTTTAATTTCAATCAGTGAATGGATAGATAATTTTCCAGTATCAACTAAAATTACGCCTCCACCTCCTAAAACTAAGAAGCTTGAGACTTCATTTGGCAGTATAATACAGATGACAGAAATGGAACAGCAAGTTTGTTTTCATACAGTGAACTGCCTACAGTCGAATAGACTTTTCAAAACTGAATTACTACACTTTTGACTATTATATAGGCGACTACTTGTTTAGACAATTATATCATAATTCGCGGAGGAAACATGGGCAAATCTTTTCTTTTCCTCTTTATTGTTAAATAAAAGCCTCTTTCTTAATAAATGACAAAAAAAAAATAGAACTAATCGAACTTGAAGTTAAAGGTCAGGTCGTCCATGAAGACGAAATATCTTCCTTAAAAGAGAAAGAAAAACCAGTCGCAGAAATAAATTCATGTCATCTGAATTCCACAACTTACAAGCTTTTTACAATGATGGGTTGCATAAAAATGATCAACTGAAAATATTATTGAGGAAAGTAAATCAATTCATCATATGAAGCAAATGCATATACTTTCTTTGATCACAAAAGAAGAAACGGAAACGATCCGCAAAAGTGCACTTATTTAGCAGAAATGGCCATTCATTCATGATTTCACACTGTAGTATATCATAATCAAGGAAATTTTCTATGAACTTGGCTCAACATCTCACCTCCATTCACACTCCAAAAGCTGTTTCCTTTTCTTTACAAATAACATCTATGCAACAAGGATAAAATACATAAATAAAAACAAAAAGAAAGTCTCAAAACATGTTTGTAGGAAGAGGCATCACCCGAGAATTTCAGATGTGCTTCATCACGTGTAAATTGGCATGCCAGAATGCTCGCCAGATGAAGGTTGTAGCGCACGAATTTTAACATCGTATTTTCTATGTTTCGAAACTTCGTTGACTGAGGATGCATCTGATTCCTCTGCTACAAGTGGAAATGATGAAGTTTCATCTTCATAAGCAGTTCCGATATGATTACCACACTTACGGCAAAGCAGTTTGGTTCTTCTGCGAAATAAGCCCCACAAGTTCTTTGAAAAGAAGGGTATGCATTGGAATTCATCCAACTGAGTAAATCTGCTCTCGTCAATGTAGAAAAAAGAGATGATTCCTCGTTTTATTGATTTCCCATATTTTGAACCGATAGTTGCAGTGTTTCGATTAGATGAGCTTAAGTTTAATTCGTACCCACAAGCGCCACAGCTGCATCAGATAATTTTTTTTCTTATCAATTTCTAGGTCCAACAAAATAGCATATAGCATATACCAATCAGAAAATTAGAAAAAAAAAATATTGATGCAGTACGTATCAAAAAAAGAATCCTTTTCAATCCATTTTGAGCAGCACAAATATTGGAGACTTAGTTCGGCATGCTTTTTCCAGAACTCAAAAACAGAAATGGGAGAATAGGGGTTATTCATCCATCTTAACATTAGCGTTACAAAGAAAGATATATCGATTTTCCAAAAAATTTCATTCTATGTGGTTTTCAATAAGGAGTAGAAGACCAATATGTAGTCTCATTTTGATCTGCTAAAACTTCTGTATACCGGAACTATTCACACTGATAAACATACACTAAAGTCATCAGTGTATCACATATAGGAACCTCAATTTGAAGAGTACAATTCGAATGGATGCTCACTCAGACACTACTTTATGAGGCAAAGGTTGAACTACAACACAATGCAACAAGTAAGAAAAATAAAAGCACAAAATTTCCGAAAGAATTAAGATCGATCAAAATTCCGGGTTTTGCCATCACCAGTACTCCATCAATTAGGTAATTCACAATAGACACTAAGAATTGGGAACTTAATTACTGTTTAAAATTGAGCAGATGCTAAGTACCAAACCATCTGTCCTAACTTAACACGCAGTCATCATCATATGAGACATAAGAAGTCCATCCATAATAACTTCCAATCATATAAAAATTTAACCTTCCAATTCAATTAAGAACACTATTAATCAAAAGCAGTTCAAGAAGCTATCTTTCACAAACCAAATGTCCCAAAAAGAGTCTCTGCACATCAAAAGCATCAAATCCATAAAACCCATAAGTAAAAATTGTATTCTGCTCCATACAAGTCAAAGGATTCAAAAACCCAATACAAATCAATGAACAATTCAACAGATGTAAATTAGAACAAACCTGTAGCTAACATGTCTCTGAGAAGCAGAGGAAGAAGAGAAGGACTGGCAGTGATTTCCATTCAGATAGTTCTCTTTAAGAACCGTCGATTTCGCCATCTAGACCGCTCCTATCAACGGTGAGGATCGAGATTAACTGTCAAAGTTAATGGCTTTCAGGCGCTGTGCAGTGGGTTGCTGATGTCGAACGAGTTCCAAGTGAATCGGTTGATTTTAAACAACACAGCTGAAGGCGAGTTAGGCTCTAGAAGTAACAGAGAAAGCAAGAATGATGAAACAGAGCAAAGAGAGGAATCAAAGCAAAATGAAAGAAAAAAAAGGTGACGGAGGCTCCTCCGCTGTCTCTTTCTTCTTAGTGACTGACCTTGTCATTTTATTTTATTTTTATTTGTTTTATTTTTTATTGAACAGAAATTAATTAATTTACTCATTTTGCTAACTTGGCATTTTTTAATTAATAATCAGGTACCTACTACCTACATGGTTAAATAGTTTTAGTATCTTGATTTAAATCTAAAAATCTCACCAACACATTTTGGAATTCTCTTGTAAAAATTGGCTTTTACAGCTGATAGTACTGTTGCATCAATTATTTGATTATAATTAATTAATTTTAAAAAAAGAGAAATTACAGCCCAAGTCTCATTGTACTTTTAGATATATCGATTGAATCTAATTGATTATTAATTATTTTCTTTATTTCACAATAAATGTCTTTTAAGATTTTAACACACTAATTTAAAAAATAATTAAAATAAATTATCAATATATTAGTAAAAAAAGTATAAACAATTTACTCGAACTGATGCTCGATGATTGTACAAGGACAAGTTTGGAATGATGTAACAAGGACTTCACCTATAATTATTCCAGCTAACACACAATAACAAATGCATAGCATTTTTTTTTATGTATTTACGTGGATTACTATTTTATGAATTTGTTTAGGCTTGATTAGATGTTGGTGGTGTTGACCTCATAATACACCTGGCATTGTTTGAATTGGTAATGGAAAAGGGTTGAGTGTGATTATCATGGAAGTTTGTTTGTTTGTTTGCTCCACTTAGCAAAATTGTTGGTTGATTA
>CAODLS011320018.1:0-10260 GCA_948243855.1 Flueggea neowawraea | reverse complement strand
GAACCAAACGGCACGCAGCAAGAAGAGAGAAAACTATTAAACGCAGCAAAGCGGCACGTGTCGAGTCACGCGTCCCAGTTCAATTCACCAAATGGCAGGTGGTGTCCACGCGCTCTCTCGCGTGCTCTTCTCTCCCGCCACACACACCTCTTTCTCTCTCTCTCTCTGCCCTCTGCTTGACACCTTACGAACATAACCATCAACAGGCACAGCTATACATAGTTTACAATTATTTATTATTGTATTACCAAGAAGTGTTTGTTTTTTTTTCGTCTATTGACTCGACTCTCTCTGTCTCTCTTAAGAAAAGGATAAGGTTTCAATCTTGTAAGAGATCCCATAAGTTTCTGTCGCTTTTTTTAGGTAAAGATTCAATCTTTGTCTTTGATTGGGGGTTTTTTAGTGCTAGTTGTGATCTGGGTTTTGTTTTCTGTGTTAATTTGTGTTTTCGTTATTGTTTGTGGAGCTGATTTGTGGGCTCGCTTTTGTTTAGACAAGGAAGCATAAAAATGAGTTCAGAGTGTAATTCTCCCGTGGCTGAAGAAGTGGAGGTGAATGAGGAAAGGTGGGTTTTTCTTTCTTGACGTTGTGGAATTTGGATTCCCGTGTTGTTTCAGTTTGGTTTTCTTACTTGTGGAAATTGTAATTGATAATTACGATTATTTTATTTTATCTTTTGTTATTGTGAAATTGGTAGTTGATGATTGGTATATGATGTTCACTGGATTGATCTGTAATGTGGAAGGCTTGTTTAATTATTATAGAAGTAGAATAACTTTATGAAATTCATTGTAATTTTGGGGAATTAACAGAGGTAGAGGATTATAGTACATTATATGTTCACATCACAAGCCTGAATTCTCCATGATTGATTAAGAATTTAGGATCCTATATGGGCTTAGATTGTCTTGCTTGTGTCAAATGTTGTTGCTTTGAACTCCTCTTTAAGCCTGAGAATGCTTTCTTAATTTTTGTTAGTAGCACGGACCAAAAAAGCGGTGAACACGTCTTAGTTGTGTAATGTTTAGTGCCTGTAAAATTAGACATCAATTCCAGATTAATAATTTATACCTCACTCTAATGATTATGGTTTATGCTTGTTGACTAAAATGTTCCTTGAGTTTAGTGAGCTGTGGTGTATTTAATTTGAATTCTTCATTGCCTAATGCTGATGAAAAGCTTTCTTAAATTTTCTGATCACAAAAGATGTTATCTGTGGCACAGGCGTTGTCTAGGAAAGACGAAGGGGAAAACTCCTAAAAAGATCCACAAGTCTGAGAGGGAGAAGTTGAAGCGAGAGCAATTGAATGAGCTCTTTCTTGAGGTGGCATCTGCTCTTGGTAACTGTTTCTCATGACTAATTTTTGTAATACATTTTTTGAGAAGTTCAATTTGTTGATATTGTCAATGAGTTTGAAATCTTATTTATCTGATTTCATTGATTCTGTTTCACACAGAACTGAATCAACCAAATAACGGGAAGGCCTCAATATTGACAGAAACTACGCGAATGTTAAAGGAATTGTATGGACAAATCGAGAGCCTCAAACAGAAGAATGCCTCTCTTGTATCCGAGTCTCACTACGCAAGGCCCTATGATTTGCCATGCTCCCCTATTACAGATTAATGAGTGGGAATATACTTAAATGTGCATCTAAGAGGGATGAGAATAAAAGTCTTGGAGTTATTTTTGCATGGTCATACTCATGAATTTTGATATGAGTTGTGTGAACTGTTGGCCAGGTAACCATTGAGAAGAATGAGCTGAAGGAGGAGAACTTTGCCCTAGAAACTCAAATAGAGACGCTGCAAAATGAACTGCAAGCAAGAGTAGCCCATTGAAACCCGACCTGAACATGCCTCCCTCAGACTATCTACCCGAAATGCCACATGCCATGGAAGGGTCTTTAAGGTTTCCTGTTGCAGACTCTACATTGCAGCAAGCACCGCCACCGGCTGTTTTTGTTGTTCCTTTTCATCCTGATCTCCAACCTTATCAATTTCCAGCCTCACATGTGAGCAAACCGCATGCTCGATACCAGACTCAAGCAGATTCATGGTCTTCTCAGCTTCTTGGGGGAACAGCTTACGTCTTTGAAAACAGTCCAATGTAGTGATAGCAACGTGGAATAAGCTCCATTAGTCTGTAGACAATGCTTATGTGCAGAGACTAGCTTTAGCCTTGTTTGTTTCAGTTTTAGATACCCTTTTTAGGGAAGCTGTATAGCGAGGATCAATGTAAAGCCATGTTAACTTTTGGCATGCATTGGTTAATTCTTAATGAATTCAGGCTGGTTGATTCGATAGTTTAACATTTCCTACTCAAGTGGGTTTTATTTGATAGATTGCATAGTGGAAAAGTTTTGTAAGTGATCTGTTTTTTACACTTGCAAGATGAATGGTAAATGCTACATTTATTAACATGGCATGAACGCTATTCTCTTCCTAGTAGTGTTGAGCTAATTGTTTTTTGTTTGATAAAAGCAATTTATTTGTTTTTTTAATCAAAAATCAAACTTTCGATCTATTAGTGTCAGGATAAAATACCACTGAGTTCATTGCTTGTTTAGCAAATTTATCTATGAACAATTTGCCAGTTCAGGACAAAATAACAGCTAGTGGTCTACTCATGAAAGTTGGGAAAGATATCAAATTATGAAACATAGAAATGATTGGGAAAGAAGTATTCTAAAAGTGGCGACTGTTAAATCTCAATTACTAACTACAAGAAGCAGTGAAATTCTTTTCAGCACTCTTTTTCTGGTGCTGGGTCTGTGTCACTGTCAATCATGCATGCCTCCTTTATAAATTCACCTTTATAGTTTTCCATGAGAGCTGTTTGGTTATGAATGTTATCTTGGAAATTTGAGGGTTTTATTGTGCTCCCCTTGCTTCTAAAACCTCAGCGGAACCAAACATGGTGGCAATTCTGCTGCTACGAGGAAAGGTCCGTCTATTTCAATGATTCGGACAGAGTTAGGTTGAACCAAATCCGCTACCTAAGAGAAGATTGAAACACTGTGGGCCCCACACAGATGAACGGCTTAGATTAAATCACATGATAAAATTGACTTCAACCCTTATGTTATGTTTTCACACAAAAAGGTTCAGCGATATTTTTTTTATTTGCAGTAAAATTACTTATTAAAGTATCAAAACGTAGGCGTTTACAAAAATTTGTCGCAGACTTTCTATTTTTCACAATACAATGTGTTTATAACAGATTTATTATTTATTTACATTTAATTTTTAAAAAGATGCGTTAATCTTTTTATTTTTTATAAAATACGAGTGTGTAGACAGACAAGCATATTAGTGGGTCTAAAATTGTTGTAAACACAGATAATAATCACAACATTGACTCTTTACAATCAGAAATAACAACGCCAGAATAGGAATTATCCTGAAGGAAATCATTATTAGCAATTCTCGAGAGCAAAGCATCCAAGAGGTTTGATAATATTTAAGTTCATCGAAAAAAAAATAGTGAACATAATATTTACTCCTCAGCAAAATAAGGTTTACCGACACCACAAATCACAGAATCCTAACCTAAGAAGCAGACAAGCTTCGGAACAGGTTCCTTGTTTTCTCTTACTTTTATTTCAGCACTCCCTATAGTTTTTTTGTTGAAGAGACTCAGCACTCTCTTTATTAAACGCACCTGTCTTTTTTTTTGTGATACTATAATAAAAATTTTTAAACTTTTTTATTAGTAATTTATGGTTATTTAATTTTAATTATTTAATTTTAAAGAATAATTATTTAATTATAATTTTAAAAATTATTTAATTTTAAATGTTATTATGTAATTTAATTATTAATTATTTAATTTTAATCAATTATGTAATTTTTAAATAAATTAAATAATTATAATTATTATTAAAATTATTTAATTTTAATTTTAATTATTTAATTTATTTAAAAATTTAATGAGACTCGTTTTAGCAGTTGAGAATTTTTTTTTGGTAGTGGTTATTGTACTAACAACAGTGCTCTCTGCTTTCTTACAAAAAACCAAACACTGACTCTCTCTCTCTCTCACTCACAAACACATAAACAGGACATTCTTGCAAGTGGCAATTTTCCAGAAGCAAAGTGTATCCAGAAGAAGATGGGATCTGGGGCTGGAAGCTTCCTTAAGGTGGTTCTTAAGAACTTTGATGTTCTTGCTGGGTAAGTCGAAAAAAACCATTCTTTTTCCTCTTCTGGCTTTCAATTTGTATGTCAGTGTCTCGAATAGAAAAAAAAAATGGATGTATTCATCGGGTAGAGAAACTCAGTGAGAATAGAAAAAAATAAAAATTGGTAAAATTAAGAGTAAAATTTGGATTTGTACTGAGGATAGTGGGAGAAAAAAAACATTGTCGGTATGTGTAGTTTGTATTGATTGTGTTTTCTGGGTCTTATTCTATTAGTTTTACCAATTTGGTTCGATAAAACCCATCAAGAGAACAAAAGGCTTTGCTTTTTATGTGTTGTTAAAGATGCGCCTAGGCACACCATTGCGCGTTATTTCTGCATTGCTTGATTTGCCTGTTATGTTCTAATTGAGCTATTGGTTTGGGTTATGTTGATTTGTGTTAGTGACTTGTATATTTGGTTTAGAAATCTTTGATGCCAGAGCAAGAGAAACTCGTTTACTTGTTACTGTTATGAAATATGTTATATGATGTCCTTTGCTGGATTTTAATTGCATTGGTTTTGTTTCATTTGCAGGCCTGTAGTTAGTCTTGTTTACCCCCTGTAAGTGCCTTTGCTTCTTCTTTTCCGGTTTTCCCTGGTTTCAAGATTGTCAATATTTAAAGGGCGGACTGAAGATGGATTGTATTTATTGTCAAGTAATTTGAGCTTTTTATTTTTTTCCCTGCTCACAGGTATGCCTCGATTAGGGCAATTGAGACGGGTACTCCAGTTGATGATAGACAGTGGCTAACTTATTGGGTTCTTTATTCAATGATCACACTCCTTGAACTCACTTTTGCTAAAGTTATTGAATGGTAACTGATTATCTATTTAACTTATTCTTTCTCATTTCATTTTCATTATTCTGTAACATGAGAGTGTACTTATTGGGTTCTTTAGTCAATGCAAATGAAATTATCTTATGATTGTTTCATTTGCTGAAGGTTTGAATTAACTCACGACGGTATGAAGCATCTTGCAGTGTGCTGCTATTTGTATTGTTACATGTAAAGCTAGTTCACATTGAAGAGAGAATTTGGCCTGAAAATTTTGCTGTTTGATTCTGTTCTTTGTAAGAAGTATTGCAAATTTAAGATAGTTCTTGAGATGGTATTACTTTTGAAGAGGATAAATAGGACACTGAAAATTTAACTTAGTACATTTATGGATAACTCTTACCATGAAAATGCCTAGTCATGTCACAGCTATTTGATTATGTTTCCTTTTACATTGTAACTATTTGATCATTGTTACAATCTTCGGACTCGTAATGGAAGGATTCCAATTTGGCCATATGCAAAGCTCATTCTGACCTGCTGGCTAGTCATTCCATAGTTCAGTGGCGCTGCCTATGTTTATGAGCACTTCTTGAGACCTATCTTCATGAATCCACAACAAACCATTAACATCTGGTATGTCCCAAGAAAGAAGGATATCTTCAGCAAGCCAGATGACATTTTAACTGCTGCAGAGAAGTACATTGAACAGAATGGGCCTGATGCATTTGAAAAGATCATTCACAGGGTATGTCATGAATAATTGCCGCAGCTTCTTCTTTCCCTCTTTTAGACAATTTCTTGACTTACGGTGATTTAGCAAACTTATCTAGTTTAGTTGTGTAATCATTATCTATAGGCATTAACCATGAAAGTTTGATACTCTCCTAATTTTCTTTGGTGTTCTGTAGGCTGATCGGTCAAGAAGTAGTGGACATAGCAGTGGATATAGCATCTTCGATGAAGAAGACTATCGTCGGTATGGATAGTTCAGCATCATTTTCTGCTCTTTCGCGTTGATCTTTTGGTTCTTGGTTCTGCGCTCGAAAGACCTGTTGTATAGCCTAACATGGGCTTTCCATTTTGTGTTATATATGGTGGTTGGGTTGATTCCTATGACATTGACAGATAGCGGCTGCTCTAGTTTAAAGTATGTAGCGGCTGCTCTAGTTTAAAGTATGTAATTATGGTGATCTGGGTAGTTTTCAGTCTTTCGACCTTCATGGAAGAAGATAATGGAAGTGTTAAAAAAAGGAGCCTGTTTAATATATAACAATGATGGAGAGTTTGCTTTCATCATTTTAGCATAGGAAATATCCATTTTCTCACGAAAATCTAGCAATGGAATGAGTCTTCGACACATTTTGCTCCTTGTTCTGCAATTATGGGGCATGTTTGGATGACACATTTCCAGTGTTGTTTTCCTTTATAGGTCAAAAACAAAATAGCGATTCATGGTTGAACCGTTTTATAGATTGTCGTTTCAGCTATGACAATCCGTTATAGATTGTCGTTACACAACAGAGTATGGAAGACGAGACAGAACATAACAGCTAAATACCATGGAGGAAAAAATAACAAATCTTTAAAGAAACCATTTTCATTATTTATTATTACAAAAGGGTAATATGTAGTAATTCTCGAAAAAGAAACAGGTTTCGACCAAAAAGTGAGTATTTATGATACGGGAAAGTACGTTTGTTACAAATGATTGGTGACAACAAAAGGAAGTGAAATCGTGAGAGAGACGTGTTAACAATTGACGCGTTAGGTTAGACTGTCATAAGCTATTCAAGTCCAACTAATATAACCTCTTTGTGTGTTCAAAGAAATTATTGTTTCTGTTAACAAAAAACAAGTGTGACAAAATGGCAACTTTTCTTAAAATTGGAGAACCAAATTGTGGTCTCACTGTCTGGGAATTCTTGTTTATTGTTTAAAACAAGTCTTCATCCAGTGCTGATGACTCTTTATGGCCTATCTTCAGAAGAATAGCTTCTCCCACATGGACACTGACCAGGTCTCATTTTGATACAATCTTTTCTGGGTTTTATTTCTTTCACATTATTGATTAATGGTTTCTCCTTTTTGTGTCCGAATTGTCTGAAAGTTTAAAGCTTTTTGCTAGTTTCTCTCTTTTTAGCATGATTTTGGAATCTCATTCTGTGTGCATGTTATGTTTTGTGTTAGGCCATTGCCATCCTCAAAAAGGGCGCGTATCTGTTAAAGTATGGGCGCCGAGGAAAGCCGAAATTCTGTCCTTTCAGGCTTTCTAATGTAAGTTGCGTTATATCCATGGATTTTAATTTGGTTCGCTAATTTTTCCTGCTTTACAAGTATGTGGAAAAATAGGGTTCAGTCGGTCAGAAATGAATGCATTGTGAAGACATTGTACATAAGAGATTGTTTGTTTCATAATTGTTCTTATGCTAAAATGATGAAGAATGCCCAGTATCCCTGCAATATACAAAGCATACACAAAATTGAAGTATTTTTTCTACTCTCAATTATTATTTTTTCACATTCAACCAGTGTGATTTGCTTTGATTAAGCGATCAGATATGGTTACGCAGAGCAAGTTTTTTCGGTTGCTAATTGCTATCTGCTGATGCCTATCTATTTAATTTCTGCTGCAGGACGAGACAATGTTAATATGGTATGCCGAGAAAAAGGAAAAACATCTTGTATTAAGCAATGTTTCGAAGCTCATACCAGGACAGCGTACTGTGAGTTATTATCATTCTCATGCAACAGTTAAATTTTCTTGAAATAGTCGTAGTGTTACACTTAATTAATTGGAATTTTTGAGAGACTGGTTGGAATGCTAATGACTGAAATCAAAAGATGACATACTTTCCTTGTAGCAGTCATTTCTTATTGAGCAATTGATGCCACTTCCGTAACTGGTTAATAAGTCTATCATATCCTCAATGCTAATACAATGAATCTACATTCCACAGAAGCTAAGAAAACCATATGAATTAGTGGGGGTTAATGTGTTAAAACTGTTACTATATCGAGTGGCAGAATGTTCTTCCTTCTTTCAAATGTGCACAACAAGAATATCCCAATACTCTGTAACAAAATCTATTAAAGCACTATGCAGGATTCAGCGATATTTCCATATTTGCAGGCAATATTTCAGCGGTACCCTCAGCCAGAGAAGGAGTATCAGTCATTTTCTCTTATATACAACGATCGGTCAATGGATGTGGTTAGTATTCTGTGATCTGTAGTCCTGCAAAACATATTAATTTCTTGTGGATTTTACTGTAATATATGCGCTGATATGTATATTTTCATTTGGAGGGAACTGTCGTGCTACATGCACAAAGCTAAACTGATCATTAAGGATAGCTCTGAGTTTGTAATCAAGCTCTATTTTTCTTATTTGGATTTGACTGTGGATGTCCTCTAGTTGCAATTGAATTTGACATTCTCTTTTTCTCTTTATTTATGAAAAAGAAATTCTTCAAAGCATGAAACATTTTTGTAACGATTAGAAATCGAGCACTTATCAGCTAAAATATTAACTGACGACAAACAGATATGCAAAGACATGGGTGAAGCCGAGGTCTGGATTGGCGCTCTTAAGGCATTGATTTCACGGGGCAATAGCAGTCCGTGTAGTCATATGCGGAGAGGTTTGCCTTCAACTGCGACACGTCGCAGCAATGATACGACCCATAAGGTTTTGGCACTGTAATTTTTTGTGAAGACTAATAATTCACTCACAATAGCTTCTGGTGGAGTTTCTCTGATCAGATGTTTTACCCTCACAGGATGGCGAAGAAACACATAGAGTAATCCGTCCTTGTGAGACTGCTCCTCAGAATAGACTAGGAAGAGCTTTTTCTGAAGTTGTGTCACTCACTGCAGCACCAAAACCTCCTCCTCGGCCCGAGCCAGTTCCCAAGCCTTCAAGCTTTCCATCGAATGGGGGTCATGATGAAACGGACTCCTACAGAGTTAGGGGTCATGGTGAATCCGACTCTTATAGAGTAAGTTTATCCAGTACAGTAGGCTCTTCTGATCAATCATCTCTTCATGGAGATTTTGAAACTTTAGGTGATGTTTTAATGTGGGGAGAAGGACTTGGAAATGGGCTGCTAGGCCACTGTGAGCATGATATATGGGGAAGTTCCACGGACAGAATGGACGCACTTCTGCCAAAAACCCTAGATACAACAGTAGTGCTTGATGCCTCAAGTATAGCTTGCGGTAGTACACATGCTGCATTAATAACTAAACAAGGACAACTCTTTACTTGGGGTGATGGTTCAGGTGGTAAACTCGGGCATGGAGTTGAGGTTGATTTGTATCAACCAAAGGAAGTTGATGCTCTAAGTGACTTAAATGTTGAATCAGTTGCCTGTGAGGACTTCCACACTTGTGCTCTAACACAGTCAGGTGATCTTAATACATGGGGGGATGGCACTCATAGCCCTGGTTTACTTGGCCATGGTGGTGAAGTAAGTCACCGGATCCCCAAAAAAATTAGCGGCGAGATAGACGGTTTGCAGGTCACTTCTGTGTCTTGTGGACCTTGGCATATGGCAGTTATTACATCACAAGGTAGGTTGTTTACATTTGGAGATGGGACTTTTGGTGCCTTGGGCCATGGAGATTGTATTACCACCATAAAGCCTAGAGAAGTGAAAAGTTTGGAAGGACTACTAACTGTGATGGTATCATGTGGTGTCTGGCACACAGCTGCTGTTGTTGATGCTCATGGGAAAGACAAGTCTAATAGTTCTTTGATCGGAAAACTATTTACTTGGGGAAATGGTGATAAGGACCAACTAGGACATGGCGATGGAGAATCCAAACTAGGTCCAACTTCTGTATCCATACCAGGGGATACAAGTTTTTGTCAGGTTGCCCGTGGCCATAGCATAACTGTTGCTTTAACAGTCTCAGGACATGTATATACAATGGGAAGCGATGAGTATGGGGCAGTCCTGGCACTTCTAGTAAGTTTCCCACCTGTGTCGAAGGTGATATCAGAAATTGTTTTATTGAAGAGATAGCATGCGGATCTCATCACATTGCTGTATTGAGTTCAAATGCTGATGTCTATACCTGGGGAAGGGGAACAAATGGTCAATTAGGCCATGGAGACTCTGACGATAGAGACATTCCTACTCTTGTTGAAGCTTTGCAAGACAAACAAGTAAAACACGTCGTATGTGGTAGCAATTTTACTGCTGTCATTTGTCGTCAGAAATGTGTCTGATGCTGACTTGTCCATATTTTCCAGTTGCAACAATCCATTTAACTTTAGAAGAGTGCGTCATAA